>CAMZMU010000110.1:200259-378716 GCA_947311845.1 Poa pratensis | reverse complement strand
CGAAGGCCTGCCCAGCGGTAGTACCGCTGCGACGGGAACCTGTCGGGTTGAGGACCCGTGTCCCCTCACTTATCCACCCCCTTTTCATGCCTAGACTATAAATAGTTCCTTCTCCCTTAGGGTTAGGGTTAGACTAAGATTTGGGAATTAAAGTAGAGCCTTACTCCTTCTTCTCAAAGTGTCTCTTTCCTCCTATGGAGATGAATCAAGGCCTCCCCTTGTGGAGATGAACCAAGGCCTCCCCTTGTGGAGAAGATCCTTCGTGGATACCAAGGCTTCCTCTTGTAGTTGGCGATTTACTTGCTAATCTTCCCTCTTTGAGTGGCTAGATTGCATTGGTTGGATTGACCAATTGGACAAACAATCCTCAGAGTAAGGTGTGCTTGGAGAGGAGAATTGGGGGCTGCCCTAGGGGATTTGTTAACCAATTGAATCTGCTGAGTTGCTACTTGCTAGTTATCTTTGATTTGAGAGTTTTCCCCTCTTTGTGTTCTTGAGTTCATACCTTGTTCTTTGTGTCATCGTTCCTCCGCACAAATCCGTGAAATCGGGACCAACCTACATCAATGGTATCAGAGCTCTAGGTTGACACGGATTTGATTTTTTGTTTCCACCAAAATCCACCAAATTTTTCTTTGTTTTGAGAAATTCGAAAATTTCCACCAAAAATAGCCTTGCCTTGATTCGAGCCGATCTGTCGATTCGTTGCGTTTTTGGTAGTTTTTGTCCATGGATCTGTTGCTTTAGGACCCCCTCCACCTTTGTTTGCGTTCCCTAGCTCAATTTTGCCGATTTCCACGAATTCGAGGAATTTTGGAGCCCAATTTCGAGTCAAACTCACGCAGATCTGTGCGCAGCGGTAGCGGCAGCGGTACGCAGCGGTACTACCGCCGTGCAGCGGTACTACCGCCAGGGACAGCGGGTACTATCGCCAGGGCTGATTTTTCAGAATTTTTTCTTTTCCTCGGTTCATTTTGACATTTCCTCTTTGGTTTGATCATTTCTTGGTGTGCCCTACGTCTACGACATCGACAAGCTTCCTCCGCAGCAACGCATCATCAATGCAAGCGACGACGCCACCAAGGACTCGACATTTCCCACCATCATAATCCGTTGTGAGCCTTCTTCCTTTCGCGTACCTTGACCTATCGGACCAGCTCTTTGATATTGCGGGGCATTGCACTTGTTGAGTGTTTGTCTTAAAATTTGGCGAGTGTGTATCGTTAGAGATCTTGGCACTAGCAAAAGAGAAGGAATCTTCGTCGAAAACAAAAATCAAAAAAAAAAGAACATGAGTAGTGCCAAGTATCATCTCTTGTAGGTTGCGACAAAGCTTTGTACCGCCAAAGTGAGTGTGAGTGTGTAACACTTGTGCAAATCCGTTGCCCATCAAAAGGTAATTGAGCTAGCGTCCCTCTTGTGTTGGGTGACATTTGAGCACGTAGTTTTCGATAGGTTTCATATCTTCGAGTGCTCGCCCTTTGGTTGCCCAACCCCATCATTCGCTTTGTGTGAGTTCTTGATACTTTGTGGTTGGAGTTTCTTTGGTAATTTGATCATTGTGGATTTTCTCTACCTTTGACAATATACTTTTCGTCGGGTTTGCTTGTTTCATTTGCCACTTCATACCTTCCTATCCTCATAAGTGTGTTGTGTTGGGTGTTAGAACCGGATTCTCTCCTCTCAAGCCACATTATACTTGGGATATAGTTTTCTTGGTTTTTCTTTACCGCACATCTCACTTGTTCTTGCGAAAATGTTTAGGGGAAGTACAAACGGAAGCTCAAGCTCAGATGATGAAATACATGGTGGAGTTCGCGGTATCATGGCTATGTCACACAAACGGAGTTTGTTGGTCTTCAACATTCCTTCGTGATGGCCTAGGACGCTACGAGCGTCGTCTTCAAGCTCAAGAGAACAAACTTCAATTCAACGAACGCATGCATGCTCAAGAAGCAAATATGGAGCAGATGACCGAAGCTCTCAACAACCTTGTGCGACAACGAGCATCTTCACGCTAAAGCCGTACAAGAAGCACTTCAAGGTCGACACAAGCACGTCATGGACGTCATGAACTTCGATAAGAACGTCAACATGATCCAAGGCGCATGCCCATGAACGGCCTCCTTATAACATTGAACAACCACATGATCTTCACGCGAACAATGCCAATGCGCATCAAGAGCAACCTCACAAAATGATGAACGTCATGAACGCATACCATCACCACCACCGCAACAATGAGATCGTCATGACCATTGGCTAATGACAATGGCGTACGGGTGCGAATGACTTTGATGAACAAGGACGTCACCCCCGTATCCTCCAAGGCCACGTCATCAAAATCATCACAATGCGAACAATAATGAACAACCCGTCCATCAACAAGAGCAACCACTTCCACATGATCCTGTCCTCGTCAAGAGCTTCCACATGATCGTCAACAACACCATCGTTTCGAGTCAAGTGATAACGAGTCAAGCCACCACAATGGTGATGGACTCAATCGAAGGAGACGTGGATGTGCATTCCTACGTCGTGGCAACCGCGACGACTATGATGACTTGACCAACGTTCGCTTTGACATACCCAAGTTCTACGGCACAAGTGATCTGGAAGCTTACTTCTCATGGGTACTCAAGGTTGACAAGATCTTCCGTGTGCAACACTTCTCCGACAACAAGAGGGTTGCCTTAGCCTCGATGGAGTTTGAAGAGTATGCCCTCTTGTGGTGGGAACAACTACAAGATGCACGCGTCGCTAACCACCAACAACCAATCGACACTTGGGTTGAAATGAAAGAAACAATGTACAAGCGCTTCGTGCCAAGCCATTACACTCAAGATTTATACAAGAAGTTGAAAGAGTTGAAAGCAAGGGTTGAAGTCGGTTGATGAGTACTATAAAGAGATGGAAATCTCCATGATGAGAGCCAATGTCAACGAGTATGAGAGCAATCCATGGCTCGCTTCATGAATGGCCCAACTATCCAATCAAGAAGATTTGGAGTTCCAACCATATGCCAACTTGGTTGAGCTAGTACATCAAGCTTCAAAGGCCGAGCGCCACGTGCTTGAAGAGCTCAAATACATCAAAACAAAAGGAATTCTTCACCAACAAGCCGTCTTTGTCAACACCTACACCTTCACAAGCTCTTCCTCAAGCAAAAATACGAGGTCCTCCAGAGAGTCTCTACATCGACACCTCAAGCGCCTCAACCTTTTAAGAAAGTACTCCCGCTACAAAGGGCACCTCAAGGATCTTCGTCCGGCACAGACTTTTGCAATGCTACAAGTGCGGCGGACAAGGGCATAAATCTTTTGAGTGCACCAAACAGAAGGTCATGATCATCAATGACATGGGAGAGTATGAATCTACGAGTGAAGATGAGTACAATGCTTTGAACAAGGTCGTCACAATGCAAAGTGCTCAAGAAGAAGAAAGTGAGATATATTGTGATGGCGACAACAATCCCTCCTTAGTTGTGGCAAGAGCTTTAACCACCAATGTTCAAGTGGAGGAAGACCAAAGATGCAACTTGTTTCAAACAAGAGCGGGAATCAATGGAAAGTCCATCAGGTATCATAGATGGTGGAAGTTGCCACAACTTAGCGAGCAAAAAACTTTGTGATAAGCTCAACTTGAAGTTCAAGAAGCACCCACATCCTGATGGGGTTGGTCCCGATTTTCACGGATTTGGACGGAGGGAAGGATGAACACGAAGAACACGTGAAGAACGATGAACACAAAGAGGGGAAAACAAACACACAAGGGTAAATAGCAAGTAGCAACCCGGCAAGAATTGACTGGTAACAAATCCCGAGGGCAGCCCCCAATCCTCCTCTCCCAAGCACACCTTACTCTTAGGATTGTTTGTCCAATTGGTCAATCCAACCAATCCAACCTAGCCACCTAAAGATGGAAGATTAGCAAGTAATCGCAACTACAAGCGGAGCCTTGGTATCCACGCAGGGATCTTCTCCTCAAGAGGAGGCCTTGGTTCATCTCCACATGTGGAGGTCTTGATTCATCTCCATAGGAGGAAAGACACTTTGAGAAGAAGGAGCAAGGCTCTACTTTAGTTCCAAATCATAGTCTAACCCTAGATCTAGATGGGGAGGTTCTATTTATAGTCTAGGTGGGATAGGGTGGATAAGTGAGGAGACACGGGTCCTCAGCCCGAAGGTTCCCGCCGCAGCGGTAGTACCGCTGGAGCCAGCGGTAGTACCGCTGGGCAGGCCTCGAACTGTTTCCGAAGTCAACCCAGCGGTAGTACCGCCAGACCAGCGGTAGTACCGCTGGCGGCGGTAGTACCGCTACGGTACCGCTGGAGCCCGGTAGATCGAACAGAGGGCCATTTTCGGCGATAGCGTCGGCGGTAGTACCGCTGGCGCGTAGTACCGCCCTGGGGCGGTAGTACCGCCCAGCTTCTTCTGTCGGCTGGACCGGGGGGCGCGTCTGGCTGGCTGGGTCTGGGCGGTAGTACCGCTGCCCCGGCGGTAGTACCGCCGCCTGGACTTGTCCCATTCTTCTCTCCTTCTCCTTCGTCTTCTTGACTCGATTCTTGTCCAACTTCTACACTTCCTTGGAGATCTTCAAGAGGGTCATGCCTGAGTATGCACAAGGTATCGGAATGAAGTAGCAAGCCATTCAAAGGAGTTCGAGATCACACATGGATAGGAGCGAATTCACCTTATCATGAAGCTTTGACTCTTGCTCTTGTCATTGGGCCACTTGGTGTTGTGTGCCTAGGTTGCACTACATCATCTCCCCCCCCCTTGGAAAAGAGTCGTCCTCGACTCTTCGTCCTCATCATCACTTGGGTCACCAAGGTAAGGCGAGATGTCGGCGACGTTGAAGGTGTTATGAACGCCGTACTTGGACTTTGGTATGTCGATCTTGTATGCGTTGTCGTTGATGCGCTTGAGAACCTTGAAAGGACCATCTCCTCTTGGCGCGAGCTTAGACTTTCTCATCGGGAAGCGGTCCTTGCGTAGATGTAGCCAAACAAGGTCTCCTTCTTCAAAGATCATGGGGCGCTTGTTCTTGTTCATCTTCGTAGCATGGTCTTCTTGCTTCTCAGCGTGGCCTTGTGTCTTCATGTAGTTTCTTCATGTAGCGGCACGCTTGTCGAAGTCCATGTTGACTTGTTCTCGGAGTGGAAGTGGTAGCATGTCTAGCGCGGTGTAGGGGTTGGAGCCATAGACGACCTCGAAGGGTGTTCTCTTTGTTGCGCGATGTAGTGCTCGATTGTAGGCGAACTCGGCGTGTGGGATGCACTCTTCCCAATTCTTCAAGTTAGGCTTGATCAACACACGAAGGAGTGTGGATAGGCTTCGGTTCACCACTTCGGTTTGGCCATCGGTTTGAGGGTGGTATGCGGTGGAGAATAGTTGCTTGATTCCCATCTTGGCCATCAAAGTCTTCCAAAAATAGCTCACGAACTTGGTCACGATCCGACACAATGGTCTTGGCACTCCATGAAGACGGACGATTTCCCTGAAAAACAAAGTAGCAATGTGTGAAGCATCGTCGCTCTTGTTGCAAGGTATAAAGTGTGCCATTTTAGAGAAGCGATCAATGACGACAAAGATGGAATCCTTGTTTGTTTTAGTGCGTGGGAGTCCTAAGACAAAATCCATAGCTAATCGGACCATGGGTGATGTGGAATAGGCAAAGGTGTGTATAACCATGAGAGTTTAGAGTAGACTTAGCTTTGAGACATGTTGAACATCGTCGCACCAAGCGGTTCACATCACGTACATCCTTGGCCAATAGTAGTTTGTGGAGCATGGCAAAGGTCTTGTCACGTCCAAAGTGTCCCATGACGCCTCCATGAGATTCCTTCAAAAGGACCAAACGAAGCGAAGACTCGGGTATACATAGTTTGTTAGCCTTAAACAAGAAACCTTTGTGCAAATAGAAATCACCAATTCCTTTGTGCTCCGAACATTGAGCGAAAATGTCTCCAAAGAAAGCATCGGTAGCATACAACTCTTTAATCTCATCCAAACCCAAGACACTAATGTCAAGACGTGTAAGTAGGTTGGCCTTGCGGGATAGAGCATCCGCGACCACATTGTCTTTACCTTTCTTGTATTTGATTACAAAGTGAAAGACTCAATGAACTCAACCCACTTAGCATGTCTTTTGTTCAAATTTGTTTGACTTTTCAAATATTTCAAGGATTCATGGTCGGAATGAATGACAAATTCCTTAGGACGAAGGTAATGTTGCCACACATCCAAAACACGAACCAAAGCAAATAACTCTTTGTCATAAATGGGGTAATTCAAGCGAGCTCCATCTAGTTTCTCACTATGGTATGCGATGGGTCTACCATTTTGCATAAGCACTCCACCAATGCCCAATCCACTTGCATCGCATTCAATCTCAAATGTCTTAGAGAAATCCGGAAGGGCAAGGAGTGGTGCTTCGGTTAATAACCGTTTGAGCTCATTGAAAGCAAAATCATGTGCATTGCCCCAAATGAAAGGTACATTCTTCTTTGTAAGTTCATGGAGGGGGCAAGCAATTGTGGAAAAATCCTTGATGAAACGGCGGTAAAATCCGGCAAAACCAAGAAAACGTCTCAACTCCTCAAGTGATGTCGGAAAAGGCCAAGTCCGAATTGCTTGTATCTTTGCTTCATCGACTTCGACTCCATCCGAAGAAACAACAAAACCCAAGAAAACAAGTTTGTTGGTGGCAAAAGTGCACTTAGAAAGATTTGCATAAAGCTTTTCATTGCGAAGAACCAACAAAACTTGAGCAACATGAGAAGTGTGCTCTTCCAAAGACTTGCTATAATAAGGATGTCGTCAAAGTATACCACAACAAATTTCCAATGAAAGGACGCAAAACATGATTCATGAGACGCATAAAAGTAGAAGGTGCATTGGAAAGACCAAATGGCATGACGAGCCACTCATAAAGACCAAGCTTAGTTTTAAATGCGGTCTTCCATTCATCACCTTCACACATGCGTATTTGGTGATATCCACTTTTAAGATCAATTTTGGAGAATATAGCGGAACCACAAAGCTCATCGAGCATATCATCAAGGCGAGGGATAGGATGGCGATACCGAACGGTGATGGCGTTGATGGGGCGACAATCCATGCAAAGGCGAAGAGTGTTGTCGTGCTTGGGTACCAAGATGACGGGCACGGCACACGGACTCAAGCTCTCGCGGATGTGTCCCATGGCAAGAAGTTCTTGTATTTGCCGCTCGATCTCCTTTGTTCTTCGGGGTTGGTGCGGTAAGGAGCGCGGTTTGGTAGCGGTGCGCCGGGAACAAGGTCGATGCGGTGCTCGATTCCGCGTAGAGGAGGTAGTCCCGGTGGCACTCTTGAGGGAAGACATCTTCAAAGTCCTTCAAAAGAGACAACAAAGAAGGAGGAAGGTTTGTGAAAGTGTTAGTCATAGAAACTTCACCCTTGCATATGAGCACATAGTGTAGGGTGGATGGGTTCTCTCTCAACTCCCTCATCTCTCTCTTTGTGGCAAATAGTGTAAGTTTTGTGGGAACTCTCTTTGAAGTGTCACACTCATTTGGCTTGTGGCTCTCACTCACTTTATGGTGGGTCTCTCGCTCACCACTCATCTCACTAGACGAACGATCTTGTTGTGCCCTTGCAATGTCTTGGCGTTGTCGGCGATGACTTGACTTGGTGTCATGGGACGAAGGACGAAGGTCTTGTCGTTGTTCTTGAAGCTATAGTAGTTTGTTCGTCCATCATGCATAGCACCCTTGTCAAATTGCCATGGACGCCCAAGGAGTAAGTGACAAACGTTCATAGGCACAACATCACAATCAACCGTATCTTCATAGGCTCCAATCTTGAAGGACACTTGCACCATGTGTTGAATCTTGACGGCTCCGGTATCACTCAACCATTGCACATGGTAGGATGTGGGTGCTTCTTGAACTTCAAGTTGAGCTTATCACAAAGTTCTTTGCTCGCTAGGTTGTGGCAACTTCCACCATCTATGATGACCTTGATGGACTTTCCATTGATTCCCGCTCTAGTGAAACAAGTTGCATCTTTGGTCTTCTTCCACTTGAACATTGGTGGTTAGAGCTCTTGCCACAACCAAGGAAGGGTTGTTGTCGCCATCACAATAGATCTCACTTTCTTCTTCTTGAGCACTTTGCATTGTGGCGACCTTGTTCAAAGCATTGTACTCATCTTCACTCATAGATTCATACTCTCCCATGTCATTGATGATCATGACCTTCTTGTTGGTGCACTCAAAAGATTTGTGCCCTTGTCCGCCGCACTTGTAGCATTGCAAAGTCTTGTGCCGGACGAAGATCCTTGAGGCGCCTTGGAGGAGGGAGGTACTTTCTTGAAAGGTTGAGGCGCTTGAGGTGTCGAAGTAGAGACTCTTGGAGGACCTCGAGTGTTCGCTTGAGGAAGAGCTTGTGAAGGTGTAGGAGTTGACGAAGAAGGCTTGTTGGCGTAGAATGCCTTTGTCTTGAGGTATTTGAGCTCTTCAAGCACGTGGCGCTCGGCCTTGGAAGCTTGATGTACTAGCTCAACCAAAGAGGCATATGGTTGGAACTCCACGATCTTCTTGATGGATAGTTGAGGCCATTCATGAAACGAGCCATGGATTGCTCTTCGTACTCGTTGACATTGGCTCTCATCATGGAGATTTCCATTTCCTTGTAGTACTCGTCAACCGACTTCAAACCTTGCTTCAACTCTTGCAACTTCTTGTATAAGTCTCTAGTGTAATGGCTTGGCACGAAGCGCTTGTACATTGTTTCTTTCATTTCAACCCAAGTGTCAATTGGTTGTTGGTGGTTAGCGACGCGAGCATCTTGTAGTTGTTCCCACCACAAGAGGCATACTCTTCAAACTCCATCGAGGCTAAGGCAACCTTCTTGTTGTCGGAGAAGCGTTGCACACGGAAGATCTTGTCAACCTTGAGTACCCATGAGAAGTAAGCTTCCGGATCACTTGTGCCGTAGAACTTGGGTATGTCAAAGCGGACGTTGGTCAAGTCATCATAGTCGTCACGGTGGCCACCACGTGGGAATGCACGTCCACGTCTCCTTCGGTTGAGTCCATCACCATTGTGTTGGCTTGACTCGTTATCACTTGACTCGGAACGTTGGTGTTGGTGACGATCATGAGGAAGCTCTTGACGAGGCGCATGTTGAGGAGGTAGCTCTTGTTGAGGAACGGGTTGCTCGACATTGTTCGCATTGTCATGGTTTTGATGACGTGGCCTTGGAGGATGACGAGGGTGACGTCCTTGTTCACCAAAGTCATTCGCACCCGGAACGCCATTGTCATTAGCCAATGGGTCATGACGATCACGTTGTTGCGGTGGTGGTGATGGTATGCGTTCACGACGATCATCATTTTGGTGAGGTTGTTCTTGATGCGCATTGGCATTGTTCGCGTGAAGATCATGTGGTTGTTCAACGTGAGGAGGAGGTCGTTCATGGGCGTCGCGCCTTGGATCATGTTGACGTTCTTGTCGAGGTTCATGACGTCCATGACGTGCTTGTGTCGACCTTGAGGTGCTTCTTGTACGGCTTGAGTGTGAAGAAGCTCGTTGTCGCGCAAGGTTGTTGATAGCTTCGGTCAACCGCTCCATATTTGCTTCGTTAGCATCATGCGGTCGTTGAAGGTGTGTCTTGATTTTGAAGACGGCGCTCGAAGCGTCTAGTTACACGAAGAAGTGTCGCATGCCACAAGCTCCGATTGTGTGACATAGCCATGATCACCGCGAACTCCACCATGGATTTCCTCTCCGAGCTTGAGCTTCCGTTTGTACTTCCCCTAAACATTTTCTCAAGATCAAGTGAGATATGTGGTAAGAAAAACCAAGACAAACTATATCCCAAGTATAATGTGGCTTGAGAGGAGAGTATCCGGTTCTAACACCCAACACACACACTTATGAGGATAGGAAGGTATGAAGTGGCAAACGAAACAAGCAAACCCGCGACAAGTATATTGTCAAAGGTAGAGAAAATCCACAATGATCAAATTACCAAAGAAACTCCAACCACAAATGATGAAGAAACACACACAAAAGCGAATAATGGGGTTGGGCGACCAAAGGGCGAGCACTCGAAGATAGACAACCTAACGAAGACTACGTGCTCAAATGTCACCCAACACAAGAAGGACGCTAGCTCAATTGCTTTTTGTGGGCAACGGATTTGCACAAGAGTTAACACTCACACTCACTTTGGCGGTCTTAGCTTTGTCGCAACCTACAAGAGATGAACTTGGCACCACTTGATTCTTTTCTTTTCTCTTTTTTTTTTGATTTTTGCTTTTTGACGATGATTCCTTCTCTTTTGCTAGTGCCAAGCTCTCTAACGATACACACTCGCCAATACTTGAAGACAAACACTCAACACGTGCAATGCCTCGCAATATCACCGAGCTAGTCCAATAGGTTAAGTTGCGCGAAAGGAAGAAGGGCTCACAACGGAATGATGGTGGGGGAATGTCGAGTCCTTGGTGGCGTCGTCGCTTGGCGTTGATGATGCGTTGCTGCGGAAGCTTGTCGATGTCGTAGACGTAGGGCACACACAAGAAAGGACTCAAACCAAAGAGGAAATGCCAAAAACGAACCGAGGAAAAGAAAAAATTCTGAAAAATCTGCCCTGGCGGTAGTACCGCTGCCCCAGCGGTAGTACCGCTCTGGCGGTAGTACCGCTGTACCGCTGGAGGTACCGCTGCGCACGGATCTGCGCGATTTTGACTCGAAATTGGGCGGAATTGGGCTCCAAAATTCCTCGAATTCGTGGGAAATCGGCAAAATTAAGGCTAGGGAACGCAAACAAGGTGGAGGGGGTCCTAAAGCAACAGATCCATGGACAAAAACTACCAAAAACGCAACGAATCGACAGATCGGCTCGAATCAAGGCAAGGCTATTTTTGGTGGAAATTTTCGAATTTCTCAAAAACGAAGAAAAATTTGGTGGATTTTGGTGGAAACACAAATCAAATCCGTGTCAACCTAGAGCTCTGATACCATATGATGCGGGTAGGTCCCGATTTTCACGGATTTGGCGGAGGGAAGGATGAACACGAAGAACACGCGAAGAACGATGAACACAAAGAGGGGAAATCAAACACACAAGGGTAAATAGCAAGTAGCAACCCGGCAAGAATCGACTGGTAACAAATCCCCGAGGGCAGCCCCCAATCCTCCTCTCCCAAGCACACCTTACTCTTAGGATTGTTTGTCCAATTGGTCAATCCAACCAATCCAACTAGCCACCTAAAGATGGAAGATTAGCAAGTAATCGCAACTACAAGCGGAGCCTTGGTATCCACGCAGGGATCTTCTCCTCAAGAGGAGGCCTTGGTTCATCTCCACATGTGGAGGTCTTGATTCATCTCCATAGGAGGAAAGAGACACTTTGAGAAGAAGGAGCAAGGCTCTACTTTAGTTCCCAAATCATAGTCTAACCCTAGATCTAGATGGGGAGGTTCTATTTATAGTCTAGGTGGGATAGGGGTGGATAAGTGAGGAGACACGGGTCCTCAGCCCGAAAGGTTCCCGCCGCAGCGGTAGTACCGCTGGAGCCAGCGGTAGTACCGCTGGGCATGCCTCGATCTGTTTCTGAAGTCAACCCGAGCGGTAGTACCGCCAGACTCAGCGGTAGTACCGCTGGCCGGCGGTAGTACCGCTACGGTACCGCTGGAGCTGCCGGTAGATCGAACAGGGGCCATTTTTGGCAGTAGCGTCGGCGGTAGTACCGCCCGGTGGGGCGGTAGTACCGCCCGGCTTCTTCTGTCTCGACTGGACCCGGGCAGAGGCACGTCTGGCTTGGCTGGGTCTGGGGCGGTAGTACCGCTGCCCCCGGCGGTAGTACCGCCGCCTGTGAATTGTCCCCATTCTTCTCTCCTTCTCCTTCGTCTTCTTGACTCGAACCTTGTCCAACTTCTACACTTCCTTGGAGATCTTTAAGAGGCTCATTTCTGAGTATGCACAAGGTATCGGAATGAAGTAGCAAGCCATTCAAAGGAGTATCGAGATCACACATGGATAGGAGCGAATTCACGTTATCATGAAGGGCTTTGACCCTTGCTCTTGTCATTGGGCCACTTGGTGTTGTGTGCCTAGGTTGCACTACATCACATCCTTAACATGTGCAATGGTTGAGTGATACCGGAGCCGTCAAGATTCAACACATGGTGCAAGTGTCCTTCAAGATTGGAGCCTATGAAGATATCGTAGATTTCGATGTTGTGCCTATGAGCGTTTGTCACTTACTTCTTGGACGTCCTTGGCAATTTGATAAGGGTGCTATGCATGATGGAAGGACAAATTACTATAGCTTCAAGAAAAACGACAAGACCTTCGTCCTTCGTCCCATGACACCAAGTCAAGTCATCGCCGACAACGCCAAGACTATTGCAAGGGCACAACAAGATCGTTCGTCAAGTGAGATGAGTGGTGAGCGAGAGACCCACCATAAAGTGAGTGAGAGCCACAAGCCAAATGAGAGTGACACTTCAAAGAGAGTCCCTACAAAACTTACACTATTTGCCACCAAGAGAGAGATGAGGGAGTTGAGAGAGAACCCATCCACCCTCCACTATGTGCTCATATGCAAGGGTGAAGTTTCTATGACTAACACTTTCACAAACCTTCCTCCTTCTTTGTTGTCTCTTTTGAAGGACTTTGAAGATGTCTTCCCTCAAGAAGTGCCACCGGGACTACCTCCTCTACGCGGAATCGAGCATCGCATCGACCTTGTTCCCGGCGCACCGCTACCAAACCGCGCTCCTTACCGCACCAACCCTGAGGAGACCAAGGAGATCGAGCGGCAAATACAAGAACTTCTTGCCATGGGACATATCCGCGAGAGCTTGAGTCCGTGCGCCGTGCCCGTCATCTTGGTACCCAAGCACGACAACACTCTTCGCCTTTGCATGGATTGTCGTCCCATCAACGCCATCACCGCTAGATATCGCCACCCTATCCCTCGACTTGATGACATGCTTGATGAGCTTTGTGGTTCCGCTATATTCTCCAAAATTGATATTAAAAGTGGATACCACCAAATAAGAATGTGTGAAGGTGATGAATGGAAGACCGCATTTCAAACAAAGCTTGGTCTTTATGAATGGCTTGTCATGCCATTTGGTCTTTCCAATGCACCTTCTACTTTTATGCGTCTCAATAATCATGTTTTGCGTCCTTTTATTGGAAAATTGTTGTGGTATACTTTGACGACATCCTTATTTATAGCAAATATTTGGAAGAGCACACTTCTCATGTTGCTCAAGTTTTGTTGGTTCTTCGCAATGAAAAGCTTTATGCAAATCTTTCTAAGTGCACTTTTGCCACCAACAAATTTGTTTTCTTGGGTTTTGTAGTTTCTTCGGATGGTGTTGAAGTTGATGATGCAAGATACAAGCAATTCAGACTTGGCCTTTTCCGATGTCACTTGAGGAGTTGAGACGTTTTGTTGGTTTTGCCAGATTTTACCGCCGTTTCATCAAGGATTTTTCCACAATTGCTTGCCCCCTCCATGAACTTACAAATAAAATGTACCTTTCATTTGGGGCAATGCACATGATTTTGCTTTCAATGAGCTCAAACGGTTATTAACCGAAGCACCACTCCTTGCCCTTCCGGATTTCTCTAAGACATTTGAGATTGAATGCGATGCAAGTGGATTGGGCATTGGTGGAGTGCTTATGCAAAATGGTAGACCCATTGCATACCATAGTGAGAAACTAGATGGAGCTCGCTTTAATTACCCCATTTATGACAGATAGTTATTTGCTTTGGTTCGTGTTTTGGATGTGTGGCAACATTACCTTCGTCCTAAGGAATTTGTCATTCATTCCGACCATGAATCCTTGAAATATTTGAAAAGTCAAACAAATTTGAACAAAAGACATGCTAAGTGGGTTGAGTTCATTGAGTCTTTTACCTTTGTAATAAAATACAAGAAAGGTAAAGACAATGTGGTCGCGAATGCTCTATCCCGCAAGGCCAACCTACTTACACGTCTTGACATTAGTGTCTTGGGTTTGGATGAGATAAAGGAGTTGTATGCTACCGATGCTTTCTTTGGAGACATTTTCGCTCAATGTTCAGAGCACAAAGGAATTGGTGATTTCTATTTGCACCAAGGTTTCTTGTTTAAGGCTAACAAACTATGCATACCCGAGTCTTCGCTTCGTTTGGTCCTTTTGAAGGAATCTCATGGTGGATCACTCATGGGTCACTTTGGCCGCGACAAGACCTACGCCATGCTCGCCACCAACTAGTATTGGCCGAATGAAGCGTGATGTGGAACGCCTAGTTCGACGATGTTCTACATGTCTCAAAGTTAAGTCTACTCAACACTCTCATGGCTTATATACACCTTTGCCTATTCCACATCACCCATGGTCCGATATAGCTATGGATTTTGTCTTAGGACTCCCACGCACTAAAACAAACAAGGATTCCATCTTTGTCGTCATTGATAGATTCTCTAAAATGGCACACTTTATACCATGCAACAAGACCGACGATGCTTCACATATTGCTACTTTGTTTTTCAGGGAAATCGTCCGTCTTCATGGAGTGCCAAAGACCATTGTGTCGGATCGTGACGTCAAGTTCGTGAGCTATTTTTGGAAGACTTTGATGGCCAAAATGGGAATCAAGCAACTATTCTCCACCGCATACAACCCTCAAACCGATGGCCAAACCGAAGTGGTGAACCGAAGCCTATCCACACTCCTTCGTGTGTTGATCAAGCCTAACTTGAAGAATTGGGAAGAGTGCATCCCACACGCCGAGTTCGCCTACAATCAAGCACTACATCGCGCAACAAAGAGAACACCCTTCGAGGTCGTCTATGGCTCCAACCCCTACACCGCGCTCGACATGCTACCACTTCCACTCCGTGAGCAAGTTAACATGGACTTCGACAAGCGAGCCGCCTACATGAAAAAGCTCCATGAGGAAACAAGAACTACGCTTGAGAAGCACACCGAAGACCATGCTACGAAGATGAACAAACAAAAGCGCGCCATGATATTTGAAGAAGGAGACCTTGTTTGGCTACACCTTCGCAAAGATCGCTTTCCGGATGCAAGGAAGTCCAAGCTTCACCCTCGTGGAGACGGACCTTTCAAGGTTATCAAGCGCATCAACGATAATGCCTACAAGATCGACATCTCCCACTCCAAACACTTGGTCCATGACACCTTCAACATCGCCGACCTATCGCCATACCTTGGAACATCAAGCGATGAGGAAGACCAAGAGTCGAGGATGACTCTTTTCCAAGGGGGGGAGATGATGTAGCCCAACCTACGGCTCCTATGACAAGAGCAAGAGTCAAAGCTCTCCATGATAAGGTGAACTCACTCCTATCTATGTGTGATCTCGATACTCCTTTGAATGGCTTGCTACTTCATTCCGATACCTTGGGTATACTAAGGCATGACCCTCATGAAGATCTCCAAGAAAGTGTAGAAGTTGGACAAGAATCGAGTCAAGAAGACGAAGGAGAAGGAGAGAAGATTGGGAAGAAGTCCCAGGCGGCGGTACTACCGCCGGTGGCAGCGGTACTACCGCCCCGGGTCCAGCCGAGCCAGACGCGCCCCCGCCCGGCGGCACTACTGCTGAAGCTACCACCGAAAATGGGCCTCTGTTTGATCTGCCGGTAGCGCCAGCGGTACCGAAGCGCTATTACCGCCGGCCAGCGGTACTACTGCTCGGGGTAGCGGTACTACCGCCCGAGTGATTCCTGAAGCTGCTACGAAGGCCTGCCCAGCGGTACTACTGCGACGGGAACCTGTCGGGTTGAGGACCCGTGTCCCCTCACTTATCCACCCCCTTTCATGCCTAGACTATAAATAGTGCCTTCTCCCTTAGGGTTAGGGTTAGACTAAGATTTGAGAATTAAAGTAGAGCCTTGCTCCTTCTTCTCAAAGTGCCACTTTCCTCCTATGGAGATGAATCAAGGCCTCCCATTGTGGAGATGAACCAAGGCCTCCCCTTGTGGAGAAGATCCCTTCGTGGATACCAAGGCTTCCTCTTGTAGTTTCGCTTACTTGCTAATCTTCCCTCTTTGAGTGGCTAGATTGGATTGGTTGGATTGACCAATTGGACAAACAATCCTAAGAGTAAGGTGTGCTTGGGAGAGGAGAATTGGGGGCTGCCCTAGGGGATTTGTTACCAATTGAATCTTACTGAGTTGCTACTTGCTAGTTATCTTTGATTTGAGAGTTTTCCCCTCTTTGTGTTCTTGAGTTCATACCTTGTTCTTCGTGTTCATCGTTCCCTCCGCACAAATCCGTGAAAATCGGGACCAACCTACATCACAGTGCCTTCTAGATCTATCAATAACTTTAACCACAGTCTTGTTCAGCTTGATCATACACATATAGAAAGTGGGCAGTGTAGAGAGTACATAGTTTATAAAAGTGACCTTGCCTCCATAATTAAGGAACCTGGAGCAAGCATTCATGCGCCTCTCTACACTGTCAGTCAAAGGAGCCATCTCAAGAACCGTAGGTCGGTGGTACCAAGTGGAAGACCCAAATAGGTAAAGGGCATCTTTCCAACTGAACAACCAAAGAACTCAGCCAAACAGGTGGCATACATAATGTCAATGTTAATCGGAACCAAGCAGGATTTTTGGAAATTGACCTTTAGCCTGGTAGCCTTTTGGAACGACATGAGAGTGGACCTTAGAGAGTCCAATTGCTCGAAGCTAGCTTCCATGGAGAGTAAGGTGTCATCGGCGTATTGGACAATTGGGAAATCCTGACCTGTGAACGTGATAGGGGGTACAAGAAGACCAGCAAAATGCAGATCATTGATCATGTCTTGCAAAAGATCAGCTCCTTCTACAATCAACATGGGAGACAAGGGATCGCCTTGTCAAACGCCACACTTGCAGAAAAATTTCTTCCCAGGCACCCCATTAAGAAGCACCGCTGAAGTTGCAAAAGAAAGGATATTACCAATCCAAGAGATCCAACGTCCATCAAACCCTTTTTTCTTAAGCATACTTAGAATGGCAGAATGCTCAATCAGATCAAACGCTTTCTCGAAGTCCAGCTTCATGATAATGCCACCCTTCTCAGAATGCTTACAATGATGTAGATACTCAAAAGACCAAGCCAAACAATCTTGAATTGTTCTAGTCTTCAGAGTACCAAACTGATTAATGTGAACAATATCAAGGATTTTCGATTGCAATCTGTTGGCTAATAGCTTAGTTATAAGTTTTAGAGCAGAATTGAGAAGGGAGATCGGCCAGAAGTCATTAGGAGTTTCAGGTGACTGCTTCTTTGGGATCAAAGTGATAAGTGAATCATTAATACATTGTAAGGAGAGGTTCTGCTCATAAAAATCTTGACAAAGCTTATAAAAGTCAAATTTGATGATAGACCAACAACTCTTGATGAATTTTCCATTGAAGCCATCCGGACCCGGAGCCTTATCAATAGGGAGGGAAGCAACCACTGAATCAATCTCTTTTTCCGTGAAAGGAGCAGAAAGAGAGTGAAGATCATGTCTAGGTTTAACTAGATTTAGAATTTCAATAGGTATCTCAGTTTGAATGGTTGTGCCAAGTCTATCCTTGGAAGAGTGCCAGAGAACTGCTGCTTTCGCTTCATGTTCAGAAACTTCAGTGCCATCATCCAAGGTGAAACGAGCAATGTTATTTTGCCTGTAACGGACGGTGGCCATAACATGGAAGAAATTGGCATTCTCGTCTCCAAGTTTGGCCCAGCGAATAGTACAACGGTTCTTCCATAGCTCCTGTTTACAGGTTAACACATGATTCAGCCTGTTTTTTATTATGTTCCGGAAATTCCATTCAGTTATATGAAAAGCTCTTTGCTCTTCTACCGCATCCAGCAACAAAAAACCAACAAAAACGGATTTCATCCCAGAGCGGTCGTCTAAAAAGACCTTGTTGCAACGACCTCGTGAAGCCCACGTTAGTCTACGCCAAACAGTCAACCGTTCGCACAGAACACGACAACTTTGATTCTGATGATGAGCTCCGAAAAACAGATACGTAAGATCCGTTGCAATGCAGATCATCACGACCAAACCGCCCCACCCAGGTCATCGTTGCTGCTCGAAACGCGAGCAGCTCCGACTTTGAGGAGGGAAGACCAACAAGAAGACACCCGTAACAAACTGACCACCCAAGCCTCTGTTCCATTTTGGTTGTGTTAGCGTTGTACCTGAAGCGTGGAAAGGGAGTTCAAGTTATATACTCCAAGCTTTACTTCGTTATTGAGATTTTAATTGGTGCTCAAAGCATTGTACTTCCCTTTGTATAGTGTAGCAAATTGGTGCGGTCAGCACTGAGCTTGTCCCTCTTTGTCTGTTTCTCCTGAGACCTCTCACCTACACTACTACGTGCCCCACTGCCACGCCAATCACTCGGCGCCCCATCTCCTCCACACTCTCTCGCCTTCTTTTCTTTCAGCTCCTGCTACTCCGTTCCAGTTCCAGCCCAATCACCCGCGCATTTCCATCTCTCGCAATGTCCATTCCCGCCCTCCGCTCCTTCCCCACCGTCTACGGAGTGAAGCCGAGCGCCCGCCTGGTCAGACGTCATTCCCGGCTCGGCGGCGGCCTCCGGGCCAGCTCCGTCGCTGTGAACGGGGAAATGGCCGGGCTGGGCAACATGAGTGCTGAGAAGAAAGAGGACGCGGCCAAGGAGGACAGAGGACTGACGCCTCTCTACGACGATGGGTTCGGGGCCGTGACCGTGAAGGACTACTTCGAGGCCGCCAGGGCCCTGTCCAGGGACGACGGAGGGCCGCCCCGGTGGTTCTGCCCCGTCGAGTCAGGCCAGCCGGCGGTGGAGGACGCGCCCCTTCTGCTCTTCTTGCCAGGTTGGTCCTCGAGACGTCTCATAGCTTTGTGTTGTTTTTGTTCTCTTCTCTCTGGATTTCTGCATGATGAATTGAAAGCAGCTCTTCAGTGTGAGATCACTTCTATGTTTGTGGCCACCTAAATGGAGAACTGCTTCTAGACTTGCTTATGTTCTAAGACTGTACCTCGAATCGACTGCACTGCAGGAACCGACGGCGTTGGGATGGGGCTCATTTTGCACCACAAGTCTTTGGGCAAGTGAGTATATATCTTGATTTTTTATGCACATAAATATATATAATGGATTGCACTTTATGGTACCACGTTTTGGCACCTTTAGCGACATACTCCTATCAAAGTAATTGCATGTCAAGCAGGAAAGCCTCCTTTCAGTGTTAGCTATTATCTGATTGCTACTTGGCTCCATGCAGTCATGATCTACCAAGTTAATTTTGGCAAAAATAAGACTACTAGTCTGGGATGACGTACGGTCTTCCACTAGAATAGTAGCCTTTTATGTTCTATTTTTCCTCCGAAACTGGACTGGCCCATGTTACAGAAAGTACCTGCTTCCTTTGTTCTCTTGCACTAGTCAGGTAGCTTGTTGAATCTCAACAGATCGGCAGTTTAAAAAGTCTAATCCCTTATGTTTCTCACTTGCAGGGCATTTGAGGTTCGTTGCTTGCATATACCAGTAAATGATCGTACGCCGTTTGAAGGTACGACTTGCAATGCTTCACTATTATTCTGCATTAAGATTACAGAAGTATCATTCAATTCTAATTCCAGAAATATGAAGAAAATCAGAGAGAAGTATACTGAAATTAAAGCTTCTATTATTCTAACACAAAAGAATATAAGTGCTTACAGGGCTATTACAAATTGTCGAACAATCTACCAAATATGAGCATGATTTGTCGCCAAACAGACCAATATATCTTGTTGGAGATTCGTTTGGAGGATGTCTGGCGCTTGCAGTGGCAGCTCGAAATCCACAAATTGATTTGGTCCTCCTACTGGTAAACCCAGGCAAGTGACGTTGTAGTTTGGAATTTAATGGGAAGGAATTGTTTTCATAATGCTTTTTATATTGTAAAATAACCTGCTGTCTTCTTCTCATTGCAGCAACGTCGTTTGCAAAGACTCCGTTGCAGCCAATATTGCCTCTTTTGGAAGCAATGCCAAGCGACCTTCATGTCACAGTTCCATATCTTCTCAGTTTTGTTATGGGTATGCTTTCTTAGCTTGTTAATTGCATGATATTCACTTTATACTAGCTATTTTGTGTACTTTTTTCTAACTGTCTGATCTGACATGCCTGTCATAAATTTGTCTGTTAATTTCATGATCTTCCAGTAGTATAAAAATACATTTAATGAATGTTCATACTATGGGAAATGGAGTTTGAAAACAGTAGGATCAGATAAAAGTTTCCCATAATATGAACTAAACAACTTGGAAGGCATGATCTTGATTTTTGAGTTATTGTTTGACAATAAATTCATATTCTACCTCACTATATGTACTTAAATTTAATGCTGTGTTCCACTTCTTTGATGAGCTAAGGTTGTTTATGAGCAGCTGACCCTCTGAAGATGGCTATGGTTAGCATTGAGAACAACCTTTCTCCTCCAGAAACTCTTCAAAAGCTGGCAGAGAGTCTCACTTCTTTGCTGCCTTTGCTTTCAGTATGTTAACCATACCTCCTCCTGTTTTTAAGTTTTTCTGTCTACCAGTCCCACACATTTTTGTAAGTGACCTCCTATTCAAACATAAGGGCTAAGGAGTAAGGAGTGCAAGAAACATACAGTTATAAACTTCCTAAACGTTATTTTATCAGCCCTGACTCTAGCCACCAATATTAATTAACAAGACTTGCTTTTTAGGTCTCTTATTTCGAGGATGCTCAGGAGATCTCTACTATGGGAAATGTTTTTTTACACTTCTAGAAAAGCCTATCATTTACAGTTGCATTTGTTACACTTCTAGAAAAGTCCGGTTCGATTTGTTACACCTCCTATTCACACATTTTTGTAAGTGACCTCCTATTCAAACATAAGGGCTAAGGAGTAAGGAGTGCAAGAAACATACAGTTATAAACTTCCTAAACGTTATTTTATCAGCCCTGACTCTAGCCACCAATATTAATTAACAAGACTTGCTTTTTAGGTCTCTTATTTCGAGGATGCTCAGGAGATCTCTACTATGGGAAATGTTTTTTTACACTTCTAGAAAAGCCTATCATTTACAGTTGCATTTGTTACACTTCTAGAAAAGTCCGGTTCGATTGGTGTTTTAGTTTAATTAGGCAAGTTTCCATGATGTAGTTGGTCTCCGTGTTTGATCTGTACAAGTTGAGTAGGATACGACACAGGTGTGTGCGTTGGTTAGTAGTAATCCGTGTCAAGATATTTTGACAGTGAAAGGATATATAATTCTTTTATCCAACTATTTTCAGAAGTCCAATTTGTGCTCTTTGTCCTCGGAGCAATCAGTCACAACATCTTATGTAGCTACTTAATCACATAGAAATCCTTTTGTATTATAATTTTAGATTTCAATCATTTCATTTATCAGGAATTGGCAGATATCATACCAAGGGATGCACTTTTGTGGAAGCTTAAGCTTCTTAAGTCAGGAGCAGCCTATGCCAACTCTCGTCTTCATGCTGTACAAGCTGAAGTTCTACTTCTTGCTAGGTACGGAGTACTTGCTATATCATTGCTGTCAATATTCTGTCATTCTCTAGCCTTGATGAAATAATTATCTCTAATTGTTTGATATGACACTCTAAATATTATATTTAGTGGCAAAGACAATCTTCTGCCGAGTGGAGACGAGGCAGATCGACTCTTCAAGACACTGAAAAACTGCAGAGTTCGATATTTCAAGGACAACGGCCATACACTACTCTTGGTACACTCGCAATTCATCGAAATGTTCCTTAGCTGGTCCAGTGTATTTATCTCATTAATAATTGCTAAGTACTAAATTTTTTGGAGTACAATTCTGAACTCAATGTTATTGCGTAGGAGGATGGTGTCAATCTATTATCTGTCATAAAAGGTGCAAACATGTACCGTCGTGGCAGACAACGAGACTTTGTGACGGATTACCTCCCTCCTACACTAAATGAGTTCAAGAAAACATTTGATGAAGATAACAAGTATGTATTCAGCTTCTGAGAGCACTTCCCTATTTTCCTTGGGATAGATCTAGTGAGTGAAAAACTAAGTTTTGCAGGTTGTTTCACCTTGCAATGAGCCCAGTCATGATGTCTACCCTGACAAACGGAAAAATTGTCCGTGGCCTAGCTGGTGTTCCTGACCAAGGTCCTGTCTTGTTTGTGGGTTATCATGCACTGATGGGGATCGAGTTAAGCCCATTGTATGAAGAGTTTTTGAGGGAGAAGAACACAGTTATTCGTGGCATGGCTCATCCGGTGTTGTTTGGAGCAAATCTGGAGACATCGCGCCAGGAGTCATCTCGGTTTGATACAGTTTCTATGTACGGTGGCTTACCAGTCACTCCAATCAATATGTACAGGTTGTTTGAGAGAAATCAATATGTTCTCCTCTATCCCGGTGGTGTCCGGGAAGCTCTACACAGAAAGGTGTGTTGAATGTCACCACATATCTACTAAGTCTTGAAAATCATTAGGGGCAGTTTGGAATAATGATATCTCTTGGTAATGTTTTGGTATTGAAGTCAAACTTGAAATAAATTCCAAAACTTTACCAAAAAATACTCCTCTTCCAAACGGCTCTTACTATTTTACCACATGGAACTATTTTGCAAACACTTAAATTAACACATTAATTTTTATTATTAGGAGTGTCCCCACTCCCCACTGATATAAAAATAGTATGATCAAGGCTAGTACCTAACTGTGTTCCACAAGTGAAACGCAAACGATTTTTTTTTTTTTGCGGGTAGTCTACTAGATCTTTTTTCCTTCTGTAACAATTGAGCTGAATTTGGCAGGGTGAAGAATACAAGTTGTTTTGGCCAGATCAACCAGAATTTGTAAGGATGGCAGCAAGGTTTGGTGTTACAGTCGTTCCATTTGGGTTTGTCGGAGAAGATGACGTTTTAGAGGTACCTTTCCTAATCCATGTTTTTTCGTTCTTATAGGATAAATCAACAAATCTGTAAAAAGAAAATTCACATTCAGATGCCATATCATCCAATAACTTTACCAGTTGACAACTTATCCATCTAAACATGAAAGCATGTTTTATTCAAGAAAAAAGAACATGAAAGGATGGTGCACAAAATTACTTTGAACATTCATGAAAATGCACAATCTCAGCTTTCTGCACGAGATGTGTGGTGATAACACAGATTTTGAGCTAGGTTATGTACTGCATTTGGGTGAAGACTAAACCAACTGTATATGTGTTTTCTTTCCGCAGTTGGTTCTGGATTACAATGATCAAAAGAACATTCCGTTCCTTCGAGAGTGGATAGTGTCAATCAACAACGATAACCAAAGAGTGAGGTCAGATTCTAGTCTCCAAACAAATAAAATCGTGTTACTCAAAGTACCTGCATGATTGCTTACTCAAACTCTTCTTCATTCTGTTGTGCTTATTTTCATTCCAGAGATAGCGTCGAAGGAGAGGAAGGGAATCAAGACGTGCATATACCTGCTATTGTTCCCAAAGTACCTGGACGGTTCTACTACCTGTTTGGCAAACCAATCAAAATGAAAGGGATGAACAATGTTCTGAGAGATAGGAAGAGCGCAAACGAAGTGTATTTACATATAAAATCGGAAATCGAGAACACAATGTCATACTTAAAAAGGAAGCGGGAGGAAGATCCTTACAGGAGTATATCGCAGCGTGCTCTGTACCAGGCAACTTGGGGTGTTTCTGCTCAAGTTCCAACTTTTGAACCATGAAGACTAGGTGCAAATATATTCCTATGATATTGCGTCTGCACATTGGCAGTTTGGCATAATCAGAAAATGAAGAACGGCTAGTACTTTCTGCGAAGGAAGTTAGGGCCAGTTTTCTGCAAAGCCCACCGTAGAACTTTTGCATTAGTTGCGCATTCGGAAAGAAGATATCCATTATAGCAGAGTATAGCTAAGTACATAATGTGTAGATAACAGATGTATCTGAAGATTTTCTTTTAGTACGTGTGAACGGTATATGTTACTTACTCATTCATAGTGATTAATTGACAGCAATATGTTATTGATTGTTTGATTCTTGTTCAAAATCAAGGGTCACTTTCATCACTGTATTCTGTAGTCAATGTGAAAACGGATCGCCTAAAGTCGGAGAAAGGTGCACATCAGCTAGTCAAATATGTTCAATTTTGCAGCAATTGTTTTAGTAAAATATGTTATACTGGCAACCTGGCATATTTTCAAAAGATGGCATATGTACGTGGTTTGGCACATAGTATGGTAACTAGAATAATACCCCGCGCGTTGCAGCGGGTATCTCTTAAGAAATCTAATAAAACATATAAACTTCTAAAGTTGACTATACAAATGCAAAATTTAGTTGATCATAACAATTGAGAGGCTAAATTTAATTTAATAAACATGAAATGTATGAGTATTTTATATTTTGAAGTTCAAGGGTGTACCTGATTGATGTAGATAAAGTGAAATTCGCGGGTTGAAGAAAGTGATGATGTGGATGGCTTACATGAAGATGCCATGCAAATTACACGCATAATGTGTCTATTTTTTTAAGCGGTTACATGTAGAAGAGCACATAATCTCGAATAATAGTTCTATGCTTTTCATTATTGAAAATCTTGACAAAAAATTCAGTTGATTGTCATAACTGATTCCGGTGTTCCACTTGCACATTATTTAATTATGGAATTACATACCAGGATGGTGCGATTTTATCATTCAAACGGTAAAAAAGATGATGTGATGTGGACAACTTGATGGCCAAAGAAAAGGGTGATGTGGATGCTTGCATGTAGATATAGATAATAAGTAATGATGTTAGTGGGATGATGTGGACAATTGATTGGTTAATAGAGAAAATGATGTGGATGGCTTGCATGTTGAAATAGAAAAATATTAATTGCACTTAGTGGGGTTTTGCTTTATAATAAGTATAGATACCATAGATTTCAGAGAAAAAAAGGACATACAGGTTACTGCAGAACTTTGGAGAACTCCCTTGTGACTTACACACTTAAACTTATTCTACCTGATTACAAGGACCTATTTATCTATGAGATGGCCAAGAGCTGTCGTTTCAGCAGGATGAGAGAACAATAGCGCCACCATCATTTCTATACTGGTGGATGATAAAACTTAAATTTTTGACTAAAATCACCAAAACAACAAATAATGAAAAGTTTCGTAAACGCCAGAAAATAGGGCCCAACAACTGTTTGATAATAGGTCTTAAAGATCAGAAATCAATAACAAAAGAAACGCAACGAGCCAACAGATTGTACATGATAATATGATATCATATAGATTCTCCGCAAACATACGAGTAGATTTGCAGTGGAATAAGCTATAGCCCCAGGCAGGTAGCCGAGAATAAGAGGATAATGCAGCACAAGCTCGATGTTCAGTATTTGCATTTATTCTAAGTTACTAGCTGCTGTGTTAACTAGCAAAAGGTAAAACGGTCGAAAAATAACTCTAGCATGACACCCTTGTCCCTTTCACAGGAATAAAGCTTCATTCAACATCAAATCCCTTCTCTTGGAGTTCTTGTACAACCTCATTCCTCATTCGGAACCAAAGCTTCTGTGCTTCCTGGTCAAACTTTTTCGACTGGAGTTGCTTCTGCATGTTATCAGAGTCGATGTTTGTATCAGCAAAACCTTTGGGTCCAATCGTGGTACCTAGAGCATCTCCACTTTTTATGAACTCCTCAACTGCCTCTTCATCACCAGTATACCTGGCCATGTGTCGGGCCGGGCCGGGCTTCGGGCCGGGCCTAAAAAAGCCCGCGGGAAAAATCCCAGGCCCGGCCCGACTCGACCGTCGGGCCTATATTTCAGGCCCAGGCCCGTCCCGTGAGTGCAAAATCTCGTCGGGCTTCGGGCCTCGGGCCGGGCTTCTTCCTGAAAACACCAATATGCAAAGCCCAGGCCCGTCCCGTCACGTCCATCGGGCCTAAATCTGAGGCCCAGGCCCGTCCCATGGGAAAGCCCGTCGGGCCCAAGCCCGGAAATTTCGGGCCGGGCCGGGCCGGGCCGGGCCGTTCGGGCCGGGCTTCCCATGGCCAGGCATAATCACCAGGGTAGGGAAACTCCCTGCGCTCATAAAGGTGTGCCATTTCTTTTTCTTCCTGGAGAATATTGAAGATAGATTTTAGAAAATATAAACTGAAAAGACATAAATCATTGAAAGTATAAACATCAGCAAATTGACTGTTCGAGGCTATTTATCAATCTTGTAGAAGACATGTCACCTTAACTGATTCTTATGGGCAATAATATTTCTCCAAGAGATAATTTTAGTGCCACATAATATATATAATCTATCGCATCCCATAGTTCCTTTTCGTCATAGTTTCATGTTTGAGTGTTCAAGGTGACATATAAGCATTGTTGATAAATTGATAATCAGTAACCAACATATACTATTTCAGTAAAGTCTAATGAGGCATATGCAAGATTGGAAGACACTAAGTTCTCAAAAAAGAGAAGCCGAAGCACTACGCATGCATGATCAACCCCAAAAAAAGTTGACTGAATTGCATGCCATCAAAATGGTGCATGCTTCTAGTCAATTGTGTGGCCAAAACCAGCAGTTACTTGAAGTCTTGGCTATAGTAATGCAATTATGGAAGGATGCAATATAACAAAATTGCAGATTCGTCAGGGCCTGGATTAAGTTATTTCATAAGACACAGTATGGAATGTATTGACATAATATGGGCAGTTATGAACCGTAGTTACGAAAACAAAACACACAGCCAGATGGACTTATTGTACTGAACAGAAATCTTGCAGTAAACCAAAAGGTCGCAGCAATTCATTTCTGCCTCAAATAAGCGTCACCAGTCATACCTTGGGGCGTGGTTTGAGCGTCCACCAACCAAGCGGCGACGTCTCGTTCCAGAGCCACGCAGCGCCGAAAAGGGCATACGTGCAGAGCATGCCCTTACCCATCTGCTTAAAGTAGTAGGAATCCCCCTTCTGGAAGCCCATCCTTCTGATCCCCTCAAGGCAACAAGAACAGAGACAGCATTATTCAGAATCAAGCCGTGCACGAGCCACGGAAGTGTAGAGCCGATGGGGGGCTAGTGGTCGCTCACCTGAGGAGCCGACGGGCCTGAGGGAAGCTGCGCAGCATCACGTCACCTGCAGGATAGGGGCGAAGTGAATGAGGTTTTTAGTGCGGCATTTCGTCGAGCAGGTATGTGTATGTGTCTGCCTGCGAAGCGATTTGGATCAAAAACAAAATGGAAAATAATGATGCAGGAACTAGTGTGATTTTGCTCAGCGACTCCGACATGATACACGAAGAAGAAAAATCTGAGAATTAAATTACGAAAGATGGTTCACCTATGAATTGGAGAATCGCGTTCGCATACTGGCGTGTATGGAAATGCTAGGGTTAGAGGGAGAGGGGAAGGGGAGAGATCGGGGGACTCAGCAGGGCTCCTTACCAGGATGCGATCGGGGGAGCTGCCGAGCGGGTCCAGGCAGCGGCGGCGCAAGAGTGTAGATTCTTGTGAAACGAAGCTAATTCCTGCGTGTGTCTGTCACAACCTTTCCAAGCTGCAGCTTCTCCGCCTACCTCCGTATGTTCCTCGCATCCGATCCGAGCTGATCGTTCCCCACGTTATTCTGGCCTGGCCCGGAGGCCCTTTTCTGCAGCTCGGGTGCAGGTTAATGACCCGGCCCAGGAAATCAAATAGGCCTCTGTTTGCAGTTCCGGTGCGGGCCAAGGCCGAGCCGAGTAACCAAACAGGCCCCTATACTGATCTCCTACGGTCCTTTCTCTTTGTTGCCTCCATGTCCGCAATCCCTATATATCGCCTTTTGCGAGCTGTAACTCCGGCTCACCTGCGGAAGATTTTTTAATGGGCCGGCCCATTTGCACTTCACCACGGAAAAATATAATAAAATTGTTGCGAAGGAGGGATTCGAACTTACAACCTTTCCTTCGAGACGAAGTGCATAGCCACTATACGCATATGTTTGACCATGTTTGACTAGCTCTCGCGATTTTTCTCGCCTAGATCGCCGGCGCCGCCGCCAACAAATCCACCGCATCCACAGCCTCCGGCCGCTCCCATTCCGGTGGGCGGGCGCCTCTCTCAATGACCCAGCTCCTCTAAGCTTGGCGAAGCCTCCCTTTTCCTCTGCTGCTGCCAGCCCGCACCAGTAGCAAGCTCTGGACCCAGTTTTGCCTTGCCGCCTCGGTGAGTTGCAACCATTTACCTCACCGGTCTCGACTAGCGGTGGATTAGTTCTAGCTAGGCCCTTTACCTGTATCAGGGGTTGGGGTCAGGGATCTTGCCCTCACCAAATTTCGGATTTGGGATAGGAAGAAGGAAGATGGCAGATAGGAAGGCAATGCAGAGCTCGTTTGGGGAGGATACGGTGAGGAAAGAGGTCGAGGTGGACTCCATGATGGAGCGCCTCAACCTGCTTGCTGATGTGACCGAAGTGGTCGAGATGAGCGACGATGAGGACGATGGCGAAGCTGTGCCGGTGAAGTGGTCTCTGGTGGGGAAAGTCCTGTCCCCAACGGTGAGCCATATCCAGACAATTCGCTCGGCAATGCGGCCGGCGTGGGGAAATCCAAGGGGGCTTCGTATCAGGCCAGCGGGCGACAATGCGTTTGTGGCGGATTTCGTGAACAAGGCTGACCGAGACAGGGTGCTCGAGGGCACGCCATGGATGGTGGGGACACATGCTGTTCTCCTCCAGGACTTCGACCCGAGGCTCCGACCATCGGATATCAGGTTTGATTAATTGACCATCTGGGTAAGAATCCTTAACCTGCCCTTTGAGTGGATGAACGAGAAGAAGGGCCTGAAGATTGCGAGGCTAATTGACAAGAAATGTATGGTGGATGTGGATGAATTTGGGGACGCTTCCGGCACCTTCCTGAGAGCGAGGGTCTCCATCCCGATTGACCAGCCTTTGCGGAGGTGGGTGACGGTCAGAAGGGAGGGCCGGGATGAGCGGTTCAACCTGCAATACGAGAAACTACCCTTCTATTGCTACAGTTCTGGTTTGATCGGACATGGCGAGCTGGAGTGCAAAATTCTTGCTGACAGAGATGCTGCTGGTAGACTCCCGTTTGACAGAGGTATGCGGGCTCCGGAGGAGCACAAAAGAAGAATGCAGTCGTTTGGCCAGGCGGCAGCTACGGCATCATGGCACAGCGACTCGAAGGACCGCGCGGGTAGCAGCAAGAAGTAAGCGCCCAGCACAGCCACAAGTAGAACTTCAGATGATGGTGTGAAGTTGAAACCAGTTGAGCAGGTGGTCCTGAAAATTATTCCCAAGCAGTGCCAGCCCGCAAGTTCAAATCCCGAAGAAGAGAAAGCCGTGGGAGGTGGAGGCTGATGGGGGCAATATCCTATCTGAAGGGGAGCAGATTGATTTGATCGACAAGGACCTGTCGCTGGCTTTGGTCCCAGTGGGGGCGATTCATGTTTCAGAATGCGAGCCAAATAGCGCGGGTTATGATTCGGGTCAAGGAAAGGAGAAGAAACACAGAAGCGAGAGGTCTCTAAGTAAACAAACGGGGAAAACAGATCACACCATGAGTACAGAAGGGGATTTTTTAGACGTGGGGCTGCCTTCTCAGCCCTGCAGGGATCAATGAAGGCCATCTCTTGGAACTACCGGGGGCTTGGGAACGAGCCGGCAGTTATGGGCCTTCTAGAACTTTGGAAGGCGGAAGATCCTGACATTCTCTTTTTGTCAGAAACAAAACTTGACAAGGAAGAGATGAAGCGAATCAAAGTGATGTTGAACATGCCGAATATGGAGGTGAAAGAGTGTGAAGGAAGGAGTGGGGGTCTGGCCCTGTTCTGGAAGGATGATGTCAAGTTGACAGTGAACCCAGGGATGTCGCGGTACCACATTGACGCGGTCATCAGTGGGGAGGATGGTTTCACCTGGCGGCTCACGGGGATTTATGGGGAGCCGCAGGCTGGATCAAGGGAGAAGACGTGGAAGCTTATGCGTATTCTCAATGGGCAATCCAGTTTGCCATGGATGTGTTTTGGGGATTTCAATGAGATCCTCTTTGAAAGCGAGAAACAAGGTGGGCAAGTCAAGACACAAGCAAGTATGGATAAATTCAGATTGACTCTGGAGTTCTGTGAGCTAGAGGATCTAGGATTTGTGGGGGATCCATATACCTGGCGAAATAACAGTCACAAGGCTGATTCGTACATCAAGGAGAGGCTTGATAGGGCTGTGGCAAATTTGGAGTGGAGATCGCACTTCCCTGCATACAAAGTCATCAACGGTGACTCAAGGCACTCGGACCATGATACGTCTCAAACGTATCTATAATTTCTGATGTTCCATATTGATATTATACCAATTGTTACATGTTTTATATACACTTCATAGCATTTTTATGCATTTTCTGGGACTAACCTATTAAAAAGATGCCACAGTGCCAGTTCCTGTTTTCTGCTGTTTTTGTATTCCAGAAAAGCTAGTCTGGAAATATTCTCGGAATTGGACGAAACTTGGACAGAACCTCCTATTTTTTCAACACGAAGACGAAGTCCAGAGGAGAGACGGAGGAGGGCCATGTGGCACCCACACCATGGGGCCGCGCGCCCCCCCCGCCGTGTCGTGGGGTGGTGTGGAGCCCTCGTGGCTCCGCAGCCGCCGCCCTTTCGCCTATTTATTCTTCCCGACGTGAAAACCCTGAACACCCGAGCCATTATCCACGAAAAGTTTCAGAGACGCCGCCGCCGTCAACCCTAGCTCGGGAGGGTTCAGAAGCTCTTCTCGGCACCCTGCCGGAGAGGGGAATCATCACCGGAGGGCTCTACATCACCATGCCTGCCTCCGTAGTGATGCGTGAGTAGTTCATCCTTGGACTACGGGTCCATGGCAGTAGCTAGATGGTTGTCTCTCCATTTTATGCTATCATGTTTAGATCTTGTGAGCTGCCTATCATGATCAAGATCATCTTATTGTAATGCTACATGTTGTGTTTGCTGGGATCCGATGAATATTGAATACTATGTCAAGTTGATTATCAATCTATCTTATATGTTACTTATGATCTTGCATGCTTTCCGTTACTAGTAGATGCTTTGGCCAAGTAGATGCTTGTAACTCCAAGAGTGAGTATTTATGCTAGATAGTGGGTTCATGCCTCCGGTAATCTGGGAGAGTGACAATAACTTCTAAGATTGTGGATGTGCTGTTGCCACTAGGGATAAAATAACTGATGCTTAGCTTAAGGGTACGCCGTTAGGTCTAATGCATTTGTTTACTTTACGCACATTACTTAATGCAATTATCCGTTGCTTGCAACTTAATACCAACGGGGAACTCGGTATGAAAACCTGGCGGTGGATTATTAGTCATAGACACTGTTGGATAACGGTCTATGTATTTTGTCGTAATGCCCACATGAATATCATAGTAATCATCATGTCATATATATGCATTGTCATGCGCTCAATATTTTGTCAATTCCATAGCTGTAATTTGTTCACCCAGCATGTTAGTTATCTTTTACGGAGGGACACCACTAGTGAACTGTGGACCCCGGTCCATTCTTTTACACTGATAATACAACCAACTGCAAACACTGTTCCTTTTCATTCTCTGCAATTTACTACTGTTTTCCACACCATACGTTTAATCCTTTGTTTTCAGCAAGCCGGTGAGATTGACAACCTCACTGTTTCGTTGGGGCAAAGTAGTTTGATTGTGTTGTGTGAAGATTCCACGTCAGCGCCGGATTCCCTGGTGTTGCGTCTTGCCATATTCCGCCACCAACAACCTTCAGAAGTGATTTCTTGCTCCTACTGGTTCGATTAAACCTTGGTTTCATACTGAGGGAAACTGCTGCTACACTGCTTCATACCTTCCTCTTGGGGTCCCCCAGTGAACGTGTGATCCACGCAATCAGACCACAGGCCTATCATCCTTGTTATGGAACCTGAATTCAAGTTCAAAAGGTGCCCGGGGGATACGACTCAACAAAAATTTGAAGCTAGATGGCTGGAGGAGGAGCTGTGTGAAGAGGTGGTGAAAAACGCTTGGGAGCTGGCCGTGGTGGGAAGAAACTCTACTGTGGCTAAAGCGATAAGAAAGGTGGGCAGTGAGCTCCACACTTGGAGCAGAGAGGTGCTCGGTGATCTGAAAAACAGAATAAAGAAGGCAAAAAAAGATTTGAACCATTGTAGGAAAAGCGACATCTCTCAACAACAAGTAGCCCAAGAGCATATGCTGCGGTACAAATTGGAGAGGTTGTAGGACCAGAAAAATGTTTACTGGAAACAGCGAGCACATGCCCATTGGCTCAAAGAGGGAGACCGAAATACAAGTTTTTTCCATGCTTGTGCGTCTGAGCGGAAAAGGGTAAACATGATAAAAAATTGAAGAATGATGAAGGTGAAGTGGTGGAGGGGGAAGAGGACCTGAGAAACTTCATTGCTAACTATTATAAATCCCTCTTCTCGTCTAATGCAGGAACTCGTGAGGCTGAACTCTTGTGCAGTGTTCCCAGGTCAGTCACGACTGAAATGAATGCCTTTCTGCACAAATGTTTTACTGTGGAGGAAATTAAAGAAGCTCTGAGTTCTATGGGTGACCTAAAGGCGCCCGGCCCGGATGGCATGCCGGCTGCTTTCTACAAGTGTTTTTGGGACATTGTGGGTAGCAAAGTGCAGGGAGAAATCCTCGCTGTCTTGAATGGTGGCCAGATCCCTAGTGGCTGGAACGAAGCCACCCTGGTGCTGATTCCTAAGGTGAAAAACCCCGAGAAGTTAAAGGACCTAAGACCGATCAGTCTTTGCAATGTGGTTTTCAAGATTGTGGCAAAAGTTATTGCTTGCAGAATGAAAGATGTTCTGCCTGAGATTATCTCTCCGAGCCAGAGTGCCTTCGTGCCAGGAAGGATTATTACTGACAATATTCTCATTGCTTATGAGGTCACTCACTATATGCATCCGAGAAAGGGGACAGAGAGGGGATGGCTGCGGTGAAGCTTGACATGAGCAAGGCTTACGACCGGGTGGAGTGGTCTTTTCTGGAGAAGATCATGCTGAAGATGGGCTTCTCTGATAGTTGGGTGAAGCTGATCATGGGCTGTGTCAGATCTGTTTCTTACAGAGTCAATGTAAACTCTGGGCTGACGGAGGTCATCAACCCCCAGCGGGGGCTGAGGCAGGGCTGCCCACTGTCCCCGTATCTGTTTATCTTATGTGCTGAGGGCCTGTCGGCCCTGTTCCAAAAGGCTGAGGAAGAGGGATCCCTAAAAGGTGTGCAAATTTGCTCTGGCGCACCTCATATCAACCACATGTAATTTGCTGATGACTCTCTCATCTTCATGAATGTCAATGAGGCGTGTGCTGCGAAGCTCCAGTTCATCTTGGCTCTCTATGAGGATGCATCGGGACAGGTCATTAATAAAGACTAGTCAGCTGTCATGTTCAGCAAGGGAACATCTAGTGCAGCAAAGAGGAAGTTCAAAAACTTGCTGGACATTAGGGATGAAGCCTATAGTGAGAGATATTTGGGACTGCCCGTGTACCTGGGCCGCTCAAAATCAAAGGCGTTTGGGTATCTCAAGGAGAGGATTTGGAAACTGATTCAAGGGTGGAAAGAGAAATTTCTTTCTAGAGCTGGGAAGGAGATTTTGGTGAAGGCTGTGGCTCAGGCTATCCCGATCTATGCAATGTCTTGCTTCGATATCACTAAAACTTTCTGTGATGAGATTTGCTCTATGGTCTGTAGATACTGGTGGAATAATCAGGAGGATGAGAGGCACCATTGGCTGGGTTGGCAATGTCTCACGAAATCAAAAAGTGAGGGTGGCCTCGGCTTTAGAGATTTGCACCTGTTCAACATGGCCATGCTGGCTCGACAGGGCTGGAGGCTGATTCAAGAACCTGACTCTCTATGTGGTAAACTGCTCAAAGCTAAATATTTCCCAGATTGTAGCATTCTGGAGGCTGCTGTGTGTCCGACGATCTCCTACTCTTGGCATAGCATTCTAAAAGGGGTGGACCTCCTAAAGGAGGGGCTAGTGTGGAGAATTGGGGACGGCTCCAATGTCAAGGTGTGGACGGATCCGTGGCTCCCGGATGGTGACACTAGGAGGCTAAAAACAACCCAAGGCCTTTCTCTGGTGACTAAAGTGACGGACCTTATTGACCCGGCAACCGGAGGGTGGGATATCTCCCTCGTTCAGGATTGCTTTCACCCAGACGATGCAAAATCAATTCTCTCTATTAGTCTGTGCGAGAACATGGTTAATAGCTTGGCTTGGCATATTGATCCTAAAGGTCAGTTCTCGGTGAAATCAGCTTACAAACTGGCGGTCAAGCTGAGGGATAGAAGACTTGGGAGGGAAGCAGAATGCTCCTCCAACAATCCCGAAGCTGAGATAATGAGGGTCAATTGGAAGCAGATTTGGCAGCTTAAAGCACCAAACAAACTCAGAATGTTTGTGTGGCGTCTGGCTCATAATAGCCTGGCAAACAGAATGAAGATTAAAAAATTGGGGGTCGATCTGGATACCCTCTGCCCAATATGCAATAGGCTGAATGAGGATGGTGGCCACACTTTTCTGAAATGCAAGAAAGTGAAAGAGAGCTGGAGTATTTTGGGGCTTGGGAAGATTATGGAAACTTTGGTGGCTTGTGGCTCGGCACATGAGATGTTGGCCGCATTGTGGAAGGAAAATGAGCAAGACAAGATGAGAAGTTTAATCCTAATGTGGGAATGGTGGAGTGTATGAAACAAGGCAAATGCTGGGGAGGCCTTCTCGAAACCACAAGATGTGTGTCATTGGGTAGAGAAGCTTGCTGTGGATTTCTCTTATCTAAAGGCTCCGGAAAAACCGCCAAAACCTCCTGATAAGCATGTCTGGACTAGGCCACGTGAAGATTATGTCAAGGTAAACTTCGATGGAGCCTTTCATCAGTCCACAAATGCTGGGGGCTGGGGTTATATCATTCGTGACCAGACGGGCAAATTTGTTGCTGCTGGTGCGGGAAAATCTGTGCACCTGAGGGATGCACAACATTCTGAAGTTGTCGCTTGCCTAGCGGCCATTGAGGGAGCAATCAACATTGGGGCCAACCGAATCATTTTCGAATCTGATTCCTCCACTCTGGTGAGTGCCCTGAAGACCAGGAACTCCGACAAAGCTATGATCGGTGTTTTGGTGAAGGAGGCAAGAAGCTTGTGCTTGTTAAATTTTAGTTCTTGCTTATTCTCCTTTAGTAGGCGTGAGTGTAATTCTGTAGCTCATAACCTAGCAAATTTGGGTGTTAGTAGCGAGTCTGAGGACTCCTTTTGGGTGGATGAGGCCCCCATGTGTGTTGTAAGCTTGTTAGCCAGTGACATTATGGCTGAGGTTTAATGGAATATCTGTTCCCGTAAAAAAAAAGTGCATAGCCACTAGGCTATCCGCAGATTCCTGTTTGTCTTTCTTTTTATGTCCTTCTATATGTTTCGTGTTTTCAGTTTTCGGTTCTTTTCTGTTTTCTTTTTCCGTTTTCTTTTTTTGTTTTTGTTTTCTTTTTCTTTTCCGTTTTGTTTTTCTGTTTTCTTTTCCGTTTTCTTCTTATTTTTATATTTTTTTCGTTTGTTTTTATGTTTTCTTTTCCGTTTTCTTTTTCGGTTCTATTTTTTTGTTTTTTCTAAAAAATGGTTCCTATTTGAAAATGGTTCCCATTTTTGAAAATGGTTCTGATTTTTAAAATGGTTCCGAATGAAAAAAATGGTTGCGATTTTTTAAAATGGTTCGATTTCTGAAAATGGTTCCTTTTTAAAAATGGTTCCGAACGCAAAAAATGGTTCCTTTTAGAATATGGTTCCGAACAAAAAAATGGTTCCTTTTAGCACATGGTTCCATTTTTGAAAATGTTTCTTTTTTAAAAATGGTTCCAACCGAAAAAATGGTTCCTTTTTTAAAATGGTTCTGAACCGAAAAAATGGTTCCGGTTTAAAAAATGGTTTCGATTTTTCAAAATGGTTCGATTTTAAAATGGTTCCGATTTTCGAAAATGGTTCCTTTTTGAAAATGTTTCCGAACTGAAAAATGGTTCCGGTTTAAAAAAATGGTTCCGATTTTTTCAAAATGGTTCGATTTTAAAAAATGGTTCCGATTTTCGAAAATGGTTCATTTTTCAAAATGGTTCGAAACCATTTTCAAAAAATGGGAACCATTTTCCTTTATTTGGTTTAGTTTAGTTTTATTTTCATTTATTTGAAAATCGGAACCAATTTCAAATTGGGAACCATTTTCAAAATCGAAACCATTTTTCAAAATATGAACCATTTTTAGATTTGGAACCATTTTTAAAAAGGAACCAATTTCAAAATCGGAACCATTTTTCAAAATCCGAACCATTTTTAAATTTGGAACCATTTTTTAAAATTGGAACCATTTTTCAGAAGGAACCATTTTCAAAATCGGAACCATTTTCAATTTGAAACCATTTTCAAATATTCATATTTTAAATATCCATATTTTAAAATATTCATATTTTGAAAATGGTTCAAATTCGAAAAAACTAACTACAAACTTGCACTTCCAAGTTCAAAAGGAAACGTGCATTTCCTAGCGCGGCCACTACGAGGACATGGAAGGGCGAATCCAGATTCGATTAATCAGATCCGGAGGTTTGGTCTACTTCTTCCTGGCACGTGATGCATGAATGCGAATTAGGCCAGTTGGATTCTTTTTTTATGTGCAGTCTATGATGTACCGGTGAATAGATTGAGCAGCAGGAATCAAAATTGAGCACAGTACTTTACTTCCATAGTTGGTGAGAACACAGAAGCTGATTGATGTCTTCATGTAATTCTGTCGAGAAACGAGAATTCATTACCAACAGTGATGAATAAAATGTTGATGTATTAGGCAATTTTCGTTTGAGTTTACTTAGCGAAAACACCATTACAGATGCACTAGCAAATTCAACCACATAGAACAAATGTAATTCCGTCGAGAAACGAGAATTCATCACCTGCAGACTGCAGTGATGAACAAAAAGTATCTAGGAATTGGGCTGCTAGCATATGCACGCGCCCCCGTGTCTTTGCCACTGTCGTAGCTATTACAAATTGTAGCTGGCGAGGCTGCGGATAATATCGACCAGCTAACATATGTTTCCACAGATGACTGTCCCTTGAAAACATATGGTGTGGCCATGTAACATAAAAACAAAGGGTAACCAAATCATTCTCGAAAAGGTAACGAAGGAATACAAATTGCAATAATATGATTCATTTTCCTTGATACATACAAGGAGAAACCATCTCATTCTTTTAACATATAACATAATTTTGTCAGAAATGCATTTCTAATTTTTTTTTGACTCCTACAAATTTGTACATTCGCCAAGTGTTTTCCAAACTGCACACGTGATGTTCTTTTCATAATTTGTGCCGATGATCGACTAGTAATCTTAATAAAAATAGATATGTACGGAGAAACTGGGTTATACTTCTCGAAGAACTGGGAAAAGTTAGACTTTACCAATAGTTTCTTTATTTTAGAAAAAATATTGCATATCAGAGGTTTAAGTCATGTGATGCATGTTCGAATCCCACAATCGGATTGTTGTCTATTTTTTCCGTAAGATAACATGCATACATGCCCTTGATAACAAGAGTACAAGACACTTGATTTGCTGACGCTACAACCATATAATTCTGATCATTTCCACAAGAGAGATTAGCAATGCTTAACCAGCCTCGCTGTTAGCTGCTATGCCATGGTCTTTTAGACTAAAAGGCAGCCTAGCCTGCATTTTATTGCTTTAGAAGAGAGAGTACAAGATGTACGGAACCAAAATAAAAAAGACTAAACTAAAGGGCTGGAGTTCTTTCTCCAGCACCGCACAAAAAGAACAAGTTTCTAGTCAGGTTCCCTTGGTCGCAACAGCAGGTCAGCTGCACTGGAGCGCCCTGCCTCCCTCCACAACTTGGCTTCCTGCACCACTTTGTCATGAACATGTCTGAGTGAAGAGGCTTCATTTCGGAAAATCCTAGCGTTCCTCTCTTTCCAAATCATCCACCACGTGAGGTGGATTAACGCGGTCCACTGCTTCTTCCGCTGAGTTCCATTGATGAGCTCCCGCGACGCCAACACCCAGCTGTCGAGGGACTAAATCGCAGAGGTGGGCAACAGAACTCGAGGAAGTTGTGCAGTAGTGATGATCATGGCCCAGAACCTGATTGTTACAGGACAATTGGCAAGAAGATGCAGCGCTGTTTCAGGCTCGCCGAGGCACAGCACACACGCAGCGTTATGGGGCCATCCCTTCTTGCTCAAACAATCAGCCGTATGACATTTTCCCAAGGTTGCCAGCCAGGCGAACATGCGGCATTTCAGAGGGGCGTCACTCTTCCAAATAATGTCGCGGAAACCGAACCGAATTCCGCCTTCAAACTGCACAGCATAGGCAGATGCACAAGAATACTTGCCGTCGGCCGTGAGCATCCAGGTCACCGTGTCCTCTGTTCCTGGTGTCAGCACCACCTGCTCAACAAGTTCCCAGATACAGAGATATTCAGTTAGGGCCTGCAGTGTCATGTTTGCTTTGAAGTGCCTAGTCCATCTGCGGTCTTGTAAAGCCTGGTTGACCGTCAAATTTCTTTTAGTGCACAGCTTGAAGAGGTTTGGTGCAGTGTTAGCAAGGCTCTGTCCTTGCACCCAAGGGTCGTGCCAGAAACTGATGATGTTGCCATCTCCAAGCTCAAACCTAACCGCAGCATTGAACAGCGCTCGAGCTTTGTTGTCCTTCATCAGAGGCAGGTGGCTCCATGGCTTGTTCGAGTCTTTCCAGCTCTGCCAAATCCATCTTACACGCAAGGCAGTGGCCTTGGCCTGAATGTCGGTTATCCCAAGCCCACCATAATCAAGAGGCCTGCAAATCGATCCCCACTTAACAAGGCAGTGTCCACCTTTGGCGATCTCATCATCACTCCACAGGAAACCACGGCGAAGTTTGTCCACCGCCTTGACCAGCCAAATTGGTGGGTCGATAACCATTAGCTGGAAGGTTGACATCGCCGAGAGGACGTGTTTGACGAGTAGCAGTCTCGCATCTAGGGAGAACATCCCTTTGTTCCAGCCTTTGACCTTTCCTGCAAGCTTGTCTATAGCCGGTTGTAAGTCACCTTTGCGTAGCCTGCTGTCAGAAAGCGGCATTCCCAAGTATGTGCAAGGGAAGTTTTGTATTGGACATTGCAACTCCGCTGCCATGGCTGTCAGATCAAGAAGTTGGCACTGGATGGGTATCAAAGCACTTTTACTGAAGTTGGTAAAAAGGCCAGAGGCTTGGCCAAAGCTTTGAAGCAGAAGCTTGATGGATTGCAAGTCACTGATATCTGGGTTGGCAAATATCACCACGTCATCTGCATACATTGAAATTCTCCTCTGTGGGTTTAGGGACCGCATTTGCTTTAGGGCTCCCATGTTGTCAGCAAGAGTAAATAGGGCAACCAACACATCAGTGGCAATGGTGAACAAGAGTGGTGACAGTGGGTCGCCTTGCCTCAGGCCTCTTCTATGAAAGATTGGATCAGTGAGCTCCCCATTCACCAGGATCTGTGTGGAGGCAGATAAGAGCAGGCAAGCTACCCAATCACGCCACTTTTGGCCAAAACCCTTGGCCTGCAATACCTCTAGCAAGAACTCCCAAGAAATCGAGTCAAAAGCCTTCTGGAGATCAAGCTTAAGCAACAAGGCAGGTGTTTTGGTCTGCTTAAAGAGCCTGGCCTGTGCACGGACAAAAACAAAGTTGTCGTGTATCTCTCGTTTCTTGATGAAGGCACTCTGACAGGTGTTGACAAGCTCATTCATCCTCGGCCTCAGCCTTGTCGCCAGGATCTTGGTGAACAATTTGGCAAAGAAATGGATCAGGCTAATGGGCCTAAACTGCTTAGGGTGCGCTGCATCTGGCGTTTTTGGCAAAAGGATCATGGTTGCTGTGTTGAGAAGATCAAGGTGCCTAGAGGTCGTGTTTTCCAGTGCTCTGATTGCTCTCATGAGGTCAGGTTTGATTGTTGTCCAGCATTTCTTGAAGAACAAGGCTGTATACCCATCCGGGCCTGGAGCCTTGTCTGATGGAAGGTCCATGATCGCAGCCCTCACCTCGGTCTCCGAGAATGGCATCTCCAACTCTGTTAGGTCAACAGCAGTAATTCCCAGCGCTTGCATATTTAGGCTATGAGGCCTGGCACGCACCTTGTCGATGAGATCATTGAAAAATTCCCAAATCACCTCCTCCTTGTCTTCCTGATCAGTTACAACCCCAGCTTCGGTTTCAATGCGTGGAATATAGCTCTTTCTTCGACGAGCAGAAGCTTTAGAGTGGAAAAAACGTGTGCTAGCATCTCCCTCCTTTAGCCACTGCACTCTTGACCTCTGTCTCCACATGGAACGCTGGATAGCAGCAATCCCCAAGCAATTAACTTTAAGCATCGCTCGGAATTGGATTTCAGCAACAGTGAGGTTTCGAGATTCCATTGCTTTATCCAACATGCGAATCAACTCGCTTGAAATTGCAGCACGGAGCGCCAGGTCGTTTGTGAACCCCGCACTCCACGTTGTCAGTGCCCTTGCAGTTTTGGAGAGCTTGGCATGGAGATTGATGAATGGATCTGCGATCTGCGTGCAATTATCCCAAGCCTCCGACACCACCTCACTGAAATCATCTCTGCTAGCCCAGCTATTCTCGAATCTGAACCTGCGGTTTGGCTTGAAGCCGGCATCAGTACTGAGCAGAATAGGGCAGTGATCAGACATCTCAGACGACAGTGCCTGCAGTAGGCAGTCAGGGAATGTTGTATCCCAAACTCCATTGAACAACACCCTGTCCAACTTCGCCATGGTAGCATTCTGTTGCTCATTACTCCAAGTGTACCTACGGCCATGTAGATAAAGATCCTGCAACTGCACTTCGTTGACGAAGCCACGAAAGGCCGCCATCATCCTGCGGTTCACATTCCTATTACTCTTGTCACTGGCTTGCAAAATCAAATTGAAGTCGCCTGCGATGATCGTGGCAGCTTGCTGGGGTAGGACGGTCTGGATTTCAGTCTTCAGATCAAGCAGAAATTGCAGCTTGTCAGCTTCAGCTTGGGGCCCATAGACGGTGATCAGGTTTAGAGGTGTGTTAGATTTCAGGAGGTTGCCCTGCGCCACTACCGACCAGGGAGTAGTGGAGTGTGAGTTGAGCGTGAACTCCTCTGGTTTCCAAGCTAGTAGGATTCCCCCACGGGTACCATCCGCCGGCGAGAAGCAAAATTCAGTGAACTGCGTACCGCAGCACTGTCTGACCACATCCAAATCAACAAACTGCAATTTGGTTTCCTGAAGACAAACTACTGCAACATTGTGCTTTCTAACAACAGAACAGACTACTCCGCGACGAGAAGGGTCATTGAGGCCTCTTACATTCCAAATCAAGAAGTTGTAACTCATTGGGAACACGATCGACACTTGCATCAAATACCTCCAACCGCAGTCGCTACTGCACCGGAGGCACCACCGTCTGCGCATGGGTCAGCTTCGCGGTAGCGTGGACCCTCCCCTTCTTGCGGCTGGCCTCCTTGGCGAGGGTGCTGAGGGCCTCCATCTGAGCCGGTGAGAAAGGTCCGTCGAGAGTCATCGCGAAATCCTCCATCAGCGCCTCCCCAGGATCTTCCCCTTTCTCCGGGATCGCCAATCCCCTCTTGGAGACGATGAGCTTGCGCGCCAGGCGGATGGTGTTTCCGTCGCCGCCGGTGATCGCGAGCTTGCGGCTCTTGACCCGGTGGCTCCGGCGGGTGGCCTGTGGCGCGGTGGTGCCCGCTTTCTTTCTTGTGCGCCGCGGCGGCGTGTGGAAGGAGGTCGGCATGGGGACGATCCCCGGCGTGACCGGCGACTGGACCAGATGCAGGAGACGTTCAGTAGAGTCGTGGGCCAGCTCCTGCGTCTGGCCAATGAGAGGCCCGTTAAGGGCGGGCCGTATTGCATCCTCCCGGACGATCTCGTTGGGCTGGCCCAGCTGCACTTGGGCTGGGCCCTCTTGGCCCAAAGGCTGGTCTTCAGATGGCGATGCGGCTTGAGGGCTCAGGCCGCCCACGTCGTGCTCTCCTGTCTCCGCCGTCAGAGTTATGCTCACCACGGTCAGCGCCTCCTGATTGGTCGCCACGGCGTCGGCGACCGTAGCTTGGTCCGTGTCTTGCTTCTCGTGACCAGCAACCTTAACAAGGGAAGCACTGCGGCCAGCATCCGAGGTGTCGGGCACGCCTCTGTCCGCGACAGGATCCGGAAAATCGACAACTGGCGCGTCAGGCACCTGCACCCCATCCTGCTGCGCCACAGGCATTGGCCCCAGCGTCGTGCTCCTCGGCTGCAGCTCCGCTCTTTGTGCCTCCTCAAAATTCAGTTATTTCTGTTACGCACTCGATGCATGAGTCATGACTCCTGCTTCCTAAGCTCCCCTTGAAACCACGAGTGAGATACTGAGAAAAGCTTTGCAGCTCACTGCACCAATGGCGACTCTTTCTCTCCCTCTGGTACACCAGCAGGTCTCCCTTTGGCGGCAAGGGCAGCGATGGCGGCATGGCTCGTTTAGCTGCCTGTTCAAGCACACCGGAAGACTGCAAGCAAGCTACAGAGGGCTTGAGGCAATGTATGATGATGGGTACGGGACAGTCAAGGACCTGGACTACTACTACCACGCACTAGGGGAGTTGGTGGAGCATGACAGTGGGCCACCCCGATGGTTCTGCCCCGTTGACGCTGGCTTGTCGGTTGAGGATGCTCCACTCATGCTGTATTTGCCAGGTAAATATGTGAACAGCTGCTTATGTCCGTATATTTGCACCTTCCCAGTGAGTTGATGCCCCGATGGTTAGGCTAATTCCAGCTGCTGATTTGTGGTTCAATCTTTTCAGGGGTAGATGGAATGGGGATGGGGCTCTGTATGCACCACAAGGCTCTTGGAAGGTGAGATACAACAATAAGTTTCCTTCAAAAAATTAATACGACTAAACAAACCTGGTGTGTACTTATGATACTTTGAATAATATTATACTTGTTTTTTTCACTGTTAGGATATTTGAACTTAGGTGCATGCACATACCTTTTCACGACCGCACGCCATTCGAAGGTATCAGATACCTGTGTATTATTACTTTAGTTAATTTCTCTTTGAAGCTTTTTTTATCTGAACAAAAAATTTGAGCTAAACCTAAAGATTAAGAGTGAAAGACATACAACAAGTTATTAAGTTGAAAATTAATTGTATAGTTTTACATGCTTTCCTTTTTCAGAACTTGTCACAATGGTAGAAGATGTTGTTAGAGCAGAACGTTCCATTTCTCCTAATAAGCCCATCTATCTATTGGGGAATTCGTTTGGAGGATGTTTAGCTCTAGCAGTTGCTGCCCGCCATCCCCGTATTGATTTGATACTAGTACTAGTCAATCCAGGTATGCCAGAAAATCTGATGCTATGTTCTGTGAACCTTCCTGTTTATGAAATTTCTGATATATATAAACTTTGTTGTGTCTCTATTTTCTTCCTGGAAAAGCTACATCATATGAGAGATCAGACATAAAAACCCTTATGTCGGTTTTCAGCCCGTTGTCGGACCGCGCCTGCATTGCAATTACAGCTCTACTGAACTACAACATCGGTAAGTACCTTGTAGGTTGCAGCGCAGAAAATTAATAGGGAGCTAGTGTCTGAACTATTTGACTGAAAATTGCCTGGTAATTAGAATTTACCGGTTTGTTATAAGTCTATATTTGTTCTTTAAGTTTGTTGTACTTTCTACACCTGGCAGACAACGAAGTGAACATGGTACTGAGTAGAATGAAAAGTGGGAAGCATCCTTTAGAAGCACTCAGCAGACTGACAAACAACATGTCATCGTCCCTGAAACATTCGGTGTGTAACATCATCTTCTTTTCATCTTGTTTTTGTGTGTCTAATTTGTTCAAGGAAGAAAATAATCCTTTTTCTACAATCTCTATTTGTCGTCGTTCTCTTGGTCTGTAAGTTTAAGGTGTGTGCATATATGGGCATTTAATTTTTTTTTCAAGGAAAATGTGTGCCTTTAATTGTAGAATATACTGGACAAACTACCACAAGACACACTAAAATGGAAAATGAATCTGATCAAACGGGCTGCTTCATATGCTAATTGCCGTGTACAATCAGTGACAGCTGAGGTGCTACTACTAGCCAGGTTTGTGGCCTTAAGCAACTCAGTTGTCTATTTCTAATTCTATCGTGAGCTTGCAGATAAAAAAAGGAGATATTCCAGTGCAGTTCATATTAATGTTGCAAAAAGTACATGGAAAATTACATTAAAGTTTAAAATAAACTGAATAAATTAAAATTGTTCAGCTAGCCAGTTTTTGAATTTTTTAGCATATTTCTGCTTTATTCTGTGTCCAAATAAGACTAGCTCTTGCAAATAGATGGCCTTCTGAAAAATTTGTTGTTCCCGACAATCCAATACCCCATGATGCCAAAATAATGATCTCCATGAAGAACAGATAATTACCTTGTGCTCTGAGGAGAGATATAATCCCAACAATTTGCAGCAAAAGGATAATTCCAGAAAAGATGAACCAGTTTCCTCCTGGTGGCAATTGCACAATTATACCTGGGAAGCTGAGAACATTTTTTTCTAGAAGATTCATAATGTTTAATCTGTCATGCCGGAGTAGCCAAAAACACCTTGTGTATAGGTTGACATGATAAACTCCACTGCAAGATTTAGGAAATTTGCTTGTTGAATAAATAATTTTATCGGATTTCTAAGACCGAAGTTCTTTTGCATGCTTGCACTCAGTGGCGCTGACAGGTTACTTCCAAGCAAATCTGAAGCTGACAGGCTGCAGAAGAAGTTACCTAAATGCAAAGTCTTCTTCTTCGAGAAACATGGGCACAGCTTACTGTTGGTGAGTTCTACTTTTAGCAGACTGTATCAGTTCCAGAATATCTTGTGAACTGAAAGGAACAACTGGTACAACTCAAAGGGACAGTGCTGATGATACTGATCCCAAAATTCCAGGAGCATGGTGTTCATGTCTCATCCATCATCAAGTGTGCTGGTCTCTACCGCCATTCGAGCCGCTATCACCGGGTTTTTGACTACATCCCGCCATCCACGACCGAGCTAGGGGAAGTCGACAAAGCTAGCAGGTAACCAAAATAACCACCCAGCAAAATGCTTACATCATACTATACATGCTGAATCCTGAAGCGACATGGGTAAATGCAGCGACCTGGCGTTCAGAACGTCTCCAGCGATGTTCTCGACAATGGAGGATGGCACGGTGGTCCGGGGCCTAGCCGGGGTGCCCGATGATGGGCCAGTGCTGCTGGTGGGAAACCACATGCTGCTGGGGATCGAGCTCATCTCGCTCGCCGCGGAGTTCATGCGGCAGAAAAAGGCCGTCGTCCGCGGCATCGCGCACCCGCTGCTGTTCCCGAAGAAGGCGAGGACATGGTCGGAGGGCCATGACTTCTTCGACTTCCTCAATTTGTGGGGAGGCGTGCCCATGACGTACAAGTACATATACGAGTTGCTGGCAGAAGGGGAGTTCGTTCTACTGTACCCAGGTGGTTACAGGGAGGCACTCCACTGCAAGGTACACAACACAATTTGGTCATTTGATTAATTAGAGCTATTATACTGAGGAATTTGGGAAAATTTAGATTGAAAATTGTGGATCGTAGGGTGAAGAGCACAGGATCTTTTGGCCAGACCAGACTGAATTTGTTAGGATGGCAGCGCAGTTCAATGCCACAATTGTGCCATTTGGAGTCGTTGGAGAGGATGATCTCTTAAATGTAAGCCCGTTGTCTGTGTACTGACTAATAAGATTAAACATTTGCCAGTTTTCTTTTACTATCAAGTTTGGATCTTTTTTCGACATGGTTAATTTGCAGCCAAATACTAGTCAAGATTCCGAATGCAACCGCATGCATGGCATGATGCTTTAGTACTCAATTATATCCCTTGGTCCGCAGCTAATAAACGCACTTATATCATTTCTCTAGCTGCTTTGTACATTCGACGATATCAGGAGCGCACCCTTTGGCAAGGAAATCATGCGCGCGTACAGCAACCATCTGAAGCTAAGGTATCTTCAGACCTTTTCCGGAAGCAACTGCTAGCGACTTGCTGTCTATATAGCCAGGCTTTTTTTTTCTCAAAATCAACCTACATGTTTTCTGACTGTTTGTCCTCCAGGGATGCTGATCACGAGGTGATCTTTCCGGGCGTAGTTCTGAAAATCCCGGGCCGGTTTTACTACCGTTTTGGGAAACCCATTCCGAAAAGGAAGACAAGACGTCCTGACTGATCGGCAGGCTGCAGCACAGCTTTACACGCATGTTAAATCGGAGGTGGAAGACATAATCTCGTATCTGCTGGAGAAGAGGGAGGAGGACAAGTACAGGAAGATCTTTCCGAGGCTCTTGTTCAAAGCTGCTCGGGGGGCCAACACTCAAGTTCCAACGTTCGATCCTTAAAATAGTACTAGTACTAAGATTACACTGAATCATGGATGTAGTACGTCACATAGATGTAAGGCTATTGACACGACACGCTGTTCAAGTAAAACCTATATATAGATATATACTTAAACATTATGGCCTATGCTTGCATTTGTTAGTTCTCGATATAGTTTGTGGTAGCCGCTCATTTTGTAGTCAGTTGCCACGAGACATGCTGTGATAGAAACAGACAGATTTGTAGGGATTAGCTAGTGGTTCCTGCGGATGGAGAAACATGGGCTATCCGCACGGACGGCCGAGATCGTGTGCACGTCGGCTTTAAGAGTTTTCCTGAGCCAATTGAGCTACGCAACCCAACCTGTTGAAGAGAGATGAAGATCGTGATAGTACGAGAAAAGTGCCACGAGCTTGAGTTCTTAAAATACCACAAGTTCAAGAGTTCTGCCTGGTAAAGCCAGAGTCCCTGTCTTGCACGTGGCTTGTTTGTCTGTTTCCACGAGTGAAATGGACTGTTCATGCATGAAGGTATCATTTGGAAACACTGACTAGTGTTTCTTGCTATGATCTTGAATAGTACTACTCCCTCCGATCCGTAAAATCTTTCGTGACAAAGCAACGTAGTTAGTATAGGTCCTATGTGTAACCTCCGACTCTTTTTACGATCCGAGGAAGTAGTACATTTGATGTGTAGTGTACCTCAGACTAACGCACTGATGAAGATGGCCCAACAGCAATGTGGCTAAATTGACGCTGATCACGGTTTGTCACCGCGTAAAAGTGGCCACTTCACGACACAATATGTGGCTCATTTTGATTTCACTTTTGAAAGTCAAATTGTAGTCTACTACTCCTATGTAGTTTTAGCACTTACTACTATCTAAAGGCATGTAACCTCTGACTCCCAAGCCCTCTGCTCTGTTCTTGTGATCCTCGCGCCATGTCCATTCTCCCGCACACCATTCTGCGCCCGTTCGGTGTGAATCCGGGCGGCCGCTATCTTAGACGGCATGTCCTCCGCGCGAGCTCCGTCGAGGCAACGAACGGGAAGGAGCCTGGGATTAGCAAGAAGGCGGCGGCGGCGGCAGAGGACTCGCGTTTGGAGGTTCTCTATGACGACGGTTTCGGGGCCGTCACCATGAAGGACTACTTCGAGGCGGTACGGGTCATGACCAAGGACGACGGCGGGCCACCGCGGTGGTTCTGCCCCGTGGAGTGCGGCCGGCCGGAGGTGGACAAGGCACCGCTGCTGCTCTTCTTGCCAGGTTTGTCTACTACTTATGGCACAACACCCTGTGTACTACTACTAGTGTTGATTTCTAAGCAAAATCAATCATCCCAAGACGAACGTACTGATAATTCTGCCTTGTCAAGGTTTAGTATTTACCTAGCCATCCATATGCTGGAAGTCTAATGCTGTTTTCGGAATTGTCTGAATTTCAGGAACCGATGGTGTTGGCATGGAGCTCATTTTTCAGCACGGGTCTTTGGGCAGGTAAGTAATCTTTCTATAACGAAAATACGGCCCGACCTTCAGCATAAACATGTAACTCTGCAACTACTCCCTCCGGTCGATCCAGTAAAATCTTTGTTTGGGTCAAAACTCAAACTTTTGACTACTAATATCTCTACAAATATCTAGACTATGCACATGAAAATCATATTTGTGTATTTATCTCAACGCATACTTTATATTGTCGTGGTTTATGTTTTATTTTCTGCCCCACATAACAGAAAAATGGAACTAATTGTATGTGTTTGATCATATTCTTAGCTGTTTTTAACTTAATCCACAATACAAATATTCACTCCAATTGAGGTGTAAATGTGCAGTAAATATGAATTTGGCCTAGATTATAAGTGATTAAGTGTTACTTTTTCTTTACTCTGACAATGCCTCTGTGCACAGACAATTTTTCCATGATAATCCCGTGTCTTGTATGCCATACTCATTTCTCACATTTATGTACTAAAACTAAGTTGCAAATTATAAATTGATTCCTTTATCTATTTTTATGCACAGAGTATTTGAGGTTCACTGCTTTCATATACCATTAAATGACCGAACACCATTTGAAGGTACACATATAGAAACTTTTTCATATATTATTATCTGCATTATTTCGGCATGTCTACGTTCTCATAAGTACCCGGCGACCTACGCTATCTGTACAAAGACCTAAAATTAAAAACTCTTAAACAGGGAGACTACCCGGCGACATGCATTTTCTTATACTTATCATCGTTAAATCCTAAACAAATTGATGGATATGACCATTCATGTATCTGTAAACTTTTTTAGAACATGATATGTTACTGTAATGCAATGTAAAGTTGTATGATCACAGTTGTTACTTCCAACTTTAACAATTTAAACATTTGTCGGTCTAACCACCTTTGTAATCAAGCCTGAGATATTCTTAATTATACTGCATACAGGGTTATTACAAATTGTGGAAGAACATGTCAAATACGAGAATGGTTTGTCACCAAACAGACCAATATATATTACTGGAGATTCCTTTGGCGCATGTCTGGCAATTTCAGTGGCAGCTCGCAATCCAGAAACGGATTTGGTTCTCACACTAGTAAATCCAGGCAGGTGAAATACATTTATCTACAATATGATATAGTTATATCCTGTGATCTAAATATGAATTTGGTTCTTATACTATTGAAGTATATTATAATCTGTTTTTCAGCAACATCATCTGCAAAAGCTTCATTGCAGGCAATCTTGCCTGTTTTGGAAACGGTGCCAAGCAACCTACCAGTTATACATCCTCACCTCCTCAGATATTTGATTGGTATATATTTATCTTAACCTGTCAACTACGCCCCTATATGTAAATAAGTTTTCCTGGTTGGAGTACAATGAACATGGTGTGCTTTTGCTGAAGATAAATATCGACATTCAGTTCTATAATAACGATTTTTGCATATATTAATGTTTACTTCAATAAATCAGTGCTCCTCAAAATGTGGTTCGTTTGGTGGAATAGGTAACCCTCTTAATATGGCTATGGTTAGTGTTCATAACAATCTTTCCCTTCAAGAGACTTTGCAAGAGCTTTCAGATAGTCTCACTTCAATGCTACCTTTAGTTTCAGTAAGTTGTCACTTCCTTATAGAGCTTATATTCTATGTATTATTTATGTAGACATAATATTTGAATTTTGGGAAAATTTAACATATTTTATTTATTTATAGGAATATTTTTAGCTTTTAACAGCATTTTTTTCACCTAGGAACACCGTTCAATGTCCATATATGAAAAAAAGATAAGCATAAGCAGATCATAATATTGTCCAGTCTCTTGGTATTCTCAGGAACTGGGAGCTGTCATCCGGATGGATACTCTTGTGTGGAAGCTTAAGATTCTCAAGTCAGGTGCAGCCTATGCCAATTCTCAACTTCACGCAGTACAAGCAGAAGTCCTACTTCTTGCCAGGTTTCTTTATGCAACAATTTCACACATTTGGTATCTCAGTTCAGTCACAATCCTTACAAAGTTGGTCTCACAATATAAATGTATTTGGATTTAGTGGCACTGAGAATCTGCCGCCAAGTGGAGAAGCAGACCGACTGTTTAAGACAATGAAAAACTGCAAAGTCCGCTACTTCAGGAACAGGGGTGATAGACTACTCATGGTACAGACTATCAAGCTCACCATTCGTCTAATTAATTAGACAACTCTATTTTCTTAATTAAGAAAAATAAAATGGCAAGTTCTTTCAGAAAGATTTTTTTTTATGCCGAGCAGTGTACACTTTTTACCTTTGAGATTGTTTATTAGAAGAATTCTGAAATCCTCATGGCACTTCGACAGGAGGATGGCTTTAACCTGCTAACTGTCATAAAAGGAGCAAATATGTACCGTCGCAGTAGACAACGGGACTCCGTGACAGATTTCCTACCACCTACAATAAGTGAATTCAAGAGAACATTTGGTGAAGATTTCAAGTATGTATTGACTCTCTAAGACCCATTCAACTTCCGCATACTATTCCACAAAGATGGCAGAATTCATCAGTAGGAAGCTCAAACTTCTGCAGACTGTTTCATCAGTTACTGAGCCCAGTCATGCTCTCCACTATGAAAACTGGAAAAATTGTCCGTGGCCTTGCCGGTGTTCCTGACAAAGGTCCTGTCTTATTTGTGGGCTATCACCAACTCTTGGCGATGGAGTTGTCTTCACTGATTGAAGGGTTCCTGAGGGAGAAAAAAACAATTGTCCGAGCAGCGGCCCATCCTGTATTTTTTGTTGGAAATTATGAGACATTGCGCCAAGAGTTGTCTCTGTTTGATCCTTTCTCTGTGTATGGCGCTGCTCCAGTCAGTCCGATCAACATGTATAAGTTGTTCGAGAGAAATGAATTTGTTCTCCTGTATCCAGGCGGTGTGCGGGAAGCTCTACATAGGAAGGTGTGCTTGAACTGAACATTCTGTTCTACACATATTCATGTTCGACAGGCTCCCTGCTCTGCTTATTGTGTTCCACTTGGCAGGGCGAAGCATACAAATTGTTTTGGCCAGATCAACCAGAATTTGTAAGAATGGCAGCACGGTTTGGAGTTACGGTGATACCATTTGGTTGTGTTGGTGAAGATGACTTTCTCGAGGTAGCTTTCTGTGCCTTATGCACTGAATCATATGAAGCAACATGTTCTACATATTGTAGTAAAATTTAGATTTCAGATTTTAGTTATCGGTAAGATAAATAGTATTTTGCATATTTGTTCCTTCTGCAGATAATTCTGGACTACAATGATGAAAAGAACATTCCCTATCTCAGAGAGGGGATAAAATCATTCAATGATGATTTTACAGGAATAATAAGGTCAGATTCATATTTTTTCATTGTCCGTTTTCCCTTCAGCAAATAAACAATTCATCAATTATTTCGCCAGAAAATTGCTTACTCAACTCAACACTCGGTCGCCTCCATCGTCTATTGACTAATGAGCAAAAACCTTGTGCGCATACTTGGTTTCAGGGACACCGTGAAAGGAGATGATGGGAATCAGGTCTTGCATCTGCCCGCTGTCCTCCCTAAAGTGCCAGGTCGGCTATACTTCCTATTCGGCAAGCCAATCGAGATGAATGGAATGGACAATGTCTTGACGGATCGAAAGAACGCAAACCAAGTGTATTTGCATATCAAATCGGAAGTGGAGAGCATAGTGTCTTACCTCAAGAGGAAGAGAAATGAAGATCCTTACCGGAGTATTACGCGGCGCACGCTTTACCAGGCAACTTGGGGTCCGTCTGCTCAAGTGCCGACATTTGAACCGTAAAAGATTGGGCCGGGAGTTCCTTCCATGTATATGATTGTAAGTTAAGTCAAGTTGAGATCATCCGGAGCTTCAGGATTAAAGTGAAACTACAGAGCATGCATGCTCAATTAGTGAATGACCAGTTACTGAAGCATGCGAAGGCATGAAAACGGAGGCAGAAAAAGATAACTCAAAGAGCATCGGGAGATCAATAGCGACACCGTCTCGACTTTCGCCTGATCGCAAGATTGTATAGCGAGCCTACTGAAGCAAAATGCACCCCTCTGATATTTGTTGACGAGGTTTTATCGTAATCGGCTATATTTTAAACATAGCCTAACACTTACCGAATCCATGTGCATTATTCTCTCGTCGCACCTGTAAACATAAAGTTTTCTTATAGGTTGTGTGGATATGAAAAACTGGTTGGGGAAAACGGTTTGGTTTCCGAAAAATATTTTTCCCGATGAGGCTCCAGATTCCCGGTTACCGTGGTAAGCGAGAAATGTTACAGGATAAATTTAAAAATCAAAATTTTAAATTCAAATATTCTCCGGAAGGGTAGTATCGTGCCCCACGCACTGCAGTCGCCCCTCGCCCAGCACCTTGCTGCCGGCCGCCCCGCATCCAGCGCTATGCAACCCGCCGCCGCATAGTGAGAGAAATAGAGAGGACAGATATGACAAGGGAGGGTATGAGCTTGCGTCGTTCAGGTTGTCGTCGGACGCCGCCATTCTCCGGAGTGCTGACTGCGGTGAAGGCAGAGTCGATCTGTAGCCGCCGCAACGAGCTCTTTGGTATCCGGGAAAAGAAACGGGAAAATAAGATACGCTTTCGCGGGGACAAGATGTTTGAGTGTAGATGCACCCGTTGGAAAATTTAAATGCATTAAAAATGAAAAAAAAGTTCTAAACAATAATTCGGGGTGTATACACGAACATTCTATGTCTGCATAAAAAATTTGGTAAGAAAAATACATTTTTCGTGGCTTGTATATAAAGACAAAAATGTCTCGTGAAAAATCATTTTCGAACAATGGAATTTGTCTTTTTACATAGGTCACATAATTTATTTGTTTTTGCAAACCTTTCTGTACATACATAAAATGTCTGTATATATACCCGAAAAATTGAGATTTTAAAAAATACAGTTTAAAATGGGTGCATCTACACCTACAAGTCAAAAAAAATCCCGGTGAGCGCCGAAAAAACCTTTCACGGGTGATTCTAGCGACTCCCCGTGGGGCTCAACCACTATATATTTTCGTATTTAAATTTTAGAAAAAGAAACCTAATGGGACACGATTGGGAAGAGGCGCTCCCAATGGACGGCAACATGTCAGCGCCCCAATGACCTGAGTCTGGCGCTGGTGCCGACATCTTATCGTGGACGCGAGTGGAGATGCTCTTATGATTAAAACTCCGAATACTCTTATGATTAAAACTCCGAATTGAGTGGAGTTAGTGTGGCCACTAACGAATCCCGGGAGCCTGCTCGTGGGCCGGTGCTCAATCTTTCCCGTTCCTAGGAGGAGCAAAAGCGACAACGAACTCTGTGTGCATGCGCCCATGTGGCGTTGCTTCCTCTTCTCGTTGTATCTGCACTAAGGTTGCACGTTCGGTTAATATGATTAATTTGGTTTGGTTAATACGATTTTTGTAAATACGGTTTTGATACTTCGGTTAATACACGCAAATAGGTTCGGTTTCGATAATAACCATCTAATTTTGGTTCGGTTTTGATAATAATCAAACTAACCACAATTGGCGTGAATTTTTAAATAACACTTGATTTGTTAGACATATACTTAAATTTTATATTTTGTACGACTGAACATGGTGTATTGCCTGAGCGAGAAACAGAAAAGGATGAAATTGCGGAAAATATAAAAATTCCAACAATACTACGAGTCAAACTCGAGACCTATGGTCGATAAACAAGAATACTACCGACCAAACTAGCTAGTGGGCTAGCTCATTTATGTTTTTTTAGTTGAGACTGTATCAATTTATGTGCAGTATATTGTACACGCACTATATAAAAGGTCCTGGTGAAGTCGGACTGGGCCTCAGACACTGGGTTTAGTGCTCGGTTAATTTTGGTTTAACCATATTTTGTCTTTTTTTGGTCTTTTGCTAACTAAGGGCATACACAATGGGGTGATGTCAGATTTCTCTTAGCGTTGGCACGTACGATATATGTCTAGTTGGTGGAGAGAGAATAAAAAAAGGGGAGCCCGCCTTCTCTGATCTCTTACAAAAATAGAGAAGGCTAATTGCAATATAATTAATTCTTACTAAAATATAATTAATTCTCATTAATTGCTAAGGATAGCAATAAGAGATGATGCACTGTACTTATAATTTTGACTTCTCTAAATGATGTTGATGGCTAAGAGAAGGCGCGTCTTTCTAACATTGTACATGCCCTAAAACCTAACCTAACCATGAAAACCAGAAATTTGGTTACGATTCGATTTTTAGTTTTGATACGGTTATTTGCAGCCGCAGCCCCATCAATCAGGTGGGTTTCCGCTTTGCCGTGCATGTCGGCAAGGAGAGTGATCCGGCTGGAAAGATTTATATAAAAAAAATCTTCAACAACTTATATCAGCTTAATTAGCTCCTGTGTACGCCGAACCAAATAAGTGTTCACACCTATAGCAGAAACAACGACTTATGACGACATGATCAACTGAAACTCGTGAGAAGGACAAGATCGAATTGGAAAGCTACATCCCACTCGGACCCACGCAACTTTCCGTCTACAATGTACGCGTGCGCTGATTGCTGAACATAAGTACATCTAGTATATAGCTTTGATCCAGTTGAGATGATGCAACAGGTTTGTCAGGAACGACGGCTGAAATATATGTATGTTGTTTCTCGGAAGAAAAAAAAGATGCAACATGTCATTCTTTTTAATCTTATCTTATAGTGTGTGGAATGTCCAATTGTTTCAGTCGTGTAATGATATCATCGACGAATTATCTATACTACTATTAAAAGAGCAAACATGTGTTGTGCTGTGTTGATACATTAAATCTCACGTGTTCATTATTTGATCGACGATCTAGATTGTTTCACGCCAATTTTTACCGTTTTGCCCTCCCACGAAATCACATATTACCAGCAAAATGCCACCGTACCGTTTCGTTGCTTTTATTCTTCTCAAAACAACCGACGGATAAGAATCCCCAATTCCTCCGGCGGCAGCCCGCCCGCCGATGACGCGGAGGTGGATGCAGCCCAAGCACGCGCGCGCCAGCCCCAAATCATCCGGTCGGCGCGAGCCGCGCTCGGCGGATAGGAGCTCGCCGACGAGCGGCGGCGTCGGGCGTCCTCGCTGGCCGAGCGGCGCCCTTATGCAGACAAAACTGCTAGGCGGATAGGATCTCGGCGCCGAGCAGTCGCTTCCTCGCCGGCAAGCGACACATGCCAGCCGCTATGCGCGACGCCAGAAAAATTAGGCACAAATCGTCCGCCACCGCCTGCCATCCACCGCCGCCAACCGCGAGACCATTCACACCAAGAAAGCCGCCGCCCTGCGCTCGACCTCCCACACCGACGAATCTGCCGCCGGCCTCACCTAGCGGCCGGTAGCCCGTCCGTCCGCTCGCGTAATCCACATAGAGGAGGACCTCCCTCGCGCCGCAATCCTTGCCCTGTTGCCCATCTGCAGCTGATGTAACCCTCGGCGCTGGGTAAAGGCACCATTCAGTATATGCTTGGTCGCGTCGTGCCAGAACGCTGCTACATGCATCTTCCAGGTATGTGGAGTTAGTTCAGTTGATGTCTCACTTTGCACTCGAAAATGAATCTATTTCCTTGCAGTGATCTTACGATGCATCAAGTTATGCGTGTTTTTATAGATGGAAAATACAAACGTTCTGACAGGACTTGTTATTTTTTACTTTATAGGTCAAACAGTCATACACTTATACATACAAATATCAAATCTTTTCAGCACACTGTTTTGCTGGAATGGAATTCTAGGATTACTTTTACCTGAACCTTCTGGGTTGATCTTCGCACAATGTTCTCGCAGTCAGATTGGGGAGTTCTGTCTACTTCTGAAATGCAGGCAGTAACAAGGCCATCAACCAGTGTCGATGTTGCAAGATTTCCTTTCTGAAAGTTAAAGAGAGATACTAAGCAGTTTTATCACTGATCAGGTCACAAAGCTATGAAAATAGGGGGCGAACGACACTGATGTTTTTTAACAGCGTAATGATCTATTAATTGAAACCCAGTGGGCGCAATGTTTTGATTATTTTGCATTTATGTTCGATGGCAGAGGCTTTAAGTTCATCTACCTAGCAGTCCAAAGCAAAATTCAGAAGTAATTATATTTCATACTTACATATTGATGAATGATTTCAGGATTTTGGGCAAATTCATATTAGAGCAAGAGTAGAGGAACATTGCGACGTGGGGAATTTCTGGGAGCTTCTCAACTGTACTTCCCATATTCATTTATATTTTATTATTTTACACTTTGCATAAATGTTATGCCAGGAGAAAATTAACTTAACTGGTAGAGCTTGCCAGAGGAATACCACTGAAGTTCATGGCAACATGGTCAAAAGGTACACACATGCTGATTGCATCTCACACTATACATTCTTCGATCACAGGTGTTGTACTAAAGTCCAGTTCATAAAACTAAAAAAAAAAGTCCAGTTCAAAACTGAGATGAGTGATAGGCTTTTTAATGCTTTTTTCATTGGTTATACTTTTAGTACATTTGTAGGCAATCACATGCTATGAAACATCTGCGAATCGAGGAGGATCTGATGAAGGATTTCGAAATTATGGACTCTACAGCAGTCAACCTGAATTATGGCTCAAATTTAGCATTTTGATTAAAAAACTAGAGTAGGGATGAACAAAATCTATGTAAAATACAACTCAGAGAAAAGTGTGTAGTATATTTCAAAAATATTGTCAAGACGTGCGTTGCACGTGCAATTGTACTAGTATGTGCCAAACGAAATTTCAGGCAAATACAAAAGCTAATTAGCATACAACAAAAACATCGACCTCCGTTTCTTGGAAAATACGTATGACATATCAACTTTTGAGGGGTCACGAGCACTATCGATTAAACTGGTCAACATGAGACAACATTTACAAAAAAAAAAGGATTCGAATCTATCATAAACGTACAAGCACATGGCGTGCGTGCGTACGTGGGGCCTTTTATCTGTTCTTTTAATTCTTCCTTGGTTCATTCGTCCATTTTGTGAAGCATTGGAGTCCTTAATTACAACATTCCTAATTAAGGTTGAAGTATAGCGGTAGACTGAACCAAACTACACCACGATGTCTAGTGCTCTGAACAACGACAATGAACTCCTAAATATCCTATAAAACACAAGAGTTATTTTTGAAAGAAAAAAAGAAATACAAGAGTTATGTGATCCCAAAATATCAATGGAACATTGGAACGGAAAAAACAGAAAGAAGGTGGAATCACGAAGAACAAGGCACAATCGCCAGTAACACATGAATACATGTCTCTAACCAGCAGCACCCGTTTCTCCTACATGCATGCACCTTTGTGATATGGTGCCGATCAAAGTAGTGGTAATCACAGCTAATAACACCTATTTCGTTGATACTTCAAAGGATTGACCTTGACCGATGATAGAATTAGAAGATGGTGAGGGAGGAAAGGAGACCTTCAGCTTCGGAATCATCCACACACGGCGGTCTATGGTCAAACATCGCCCGCCGGGTGATCTAGCACTCTAGCACCGGTAGACGACGTAGGAGTTCCGCCGGGGCTGAGGCCGGTGGCAGAGCATGAATAGCACCAGGGCTATCATCATGGCCAGCAGGAACCCCTTGGGGTCCAGCCCGCCGCCATCGCTGCTGCCACCGTCGTCGTCACCGTTGCCGCCCATACAGCAGCAAGATCCCGATCCCATGGCGTCCACACCTCACCCCTCAAACAGTGGTAGATCTTCTGAATATTGTGATATGCCTGTCCGTGTTGCTTCAACTATGGAGAAAGGAGGGCAAATAGTAGTTGCCTAGGACCCAAAATGGGAGGATATAACTATATAAGCAAAGCACTTGTTTACTAGCATCCCGGAGCACAACTCCAATTGCCAAAGGAAAAAACAGAGGCTATAAGTCAATCCGAAGACGGCAGGGCATATGGCGCATAGGGCCCCACGTGCCAGTGGATAGTGCGCAGCACAATGAGAGTTTGCAAGGGAGGACATAAGAAAAACTCATTTGCTTTGAAGTGAAGATTTCTGACTCCCCAGATCCATTGATCCTTTATTTTGAAAAAGTATAAAAATTATAATCTGATAAAAATCTTGTATGTTCTCAAGAATGTGTACAATCTCAGTTTGAAATACTTGACATTCTGAGCTACAAAGAAAAAAACAAATGCACAGATCTTATGAATAATGCATAGTTTTAAATCTCTAAATTTATCATTTTGGTGTAGCCATAATACAAAAAATGATACATTACCTAACTATATAAAGGGAGAGCAAAATGCTCCCCCAGGAACGCTCCACGTCACGGTTACTATTAGTAACCGTGACTTATCTCACCGTTCGCTCGCCATCGGACGGCCAGGAGTGTCCGCGTGACCATTTTACAAAAAGACCCCTCATAAATCGAGGCACTACTCCGCAATCCAAAATTTACCACGGCAAAGGACCCAGATGCAATTACAGAAAAATACAGGTCTTTTTTGGAAAAGTGTCGGCACATCCCCCTTCCCCTCCTTCTCTTATGTAAATATTAGGAAATAGCCGTTAAGAAAAATCCCAAACCTGTATATTTGAACTACAAATCAAATCCTAAATAGAACATGCTTAACAAAATTTATAGCACTTTATGCGTACAGTTTTACGGTATTTAAATAATACTGCAAAACTACTACATGCTGGATTGACTATTTATTGAATACAACCAAATTTCAAAAAGAGTATTCAAAACACTCAAATGCCTCCAAAATCCACCGAGAGGGCGCGCCGCGCCGGCGTGCATTTCCACTCATTATAGTCTTGAATTGAATATTACTGAAAAAACAGGAACATGTTTAGACATTCTTATTTGCTGAAAAAAATGTAGACGCTCCAAGCTATATCAACGCGTTCACAAAAATATATGCTGACTACTTACAGCATAATGCCAACAAATTGGAACATTTCGATTTTGTTAATATTTCGATACAATCTAAACAAACTTTATATAGTTATGAAGCTACAATTACTAAGCGCTCATATCATGCGTTATTTAACTATGGAGCTAAATTAGAAATTTATGGCACAACACAACCATATATTGTTAACATTTTTGGACATCTAGACTTGACAATTATTTAAAGACAATCTAAATGTATTCCCTCTAATTAAGTGACATTCAATTTTAAGAAATACTTACGTACTGTATTCCACCGATTATGTACCTTGATTAAATATGGCAACATACAAACATAAACTTATATATATACATTTGAACATTTAAAATTGCTAACACTTTGGAGATACTCCAGATGACAAATTCTGACGAATTTTACCATTTCCAGTTGAAGTGCAAGAACAACTTCTACTTGATACCGACAGTTATTTTCTTATGATCTACAAATTTGTCATTGTTCACACGGACTACATTGTACGCTGTTGCACCCCTAAATTTTTACAAATAAAATCTACCGTTGTACTTGCAAAATATATTACACGGACTACATTGTACGCTGGTGCACCCCTAAATTTTTACAAATCAAAGCTACCGCTCTACTTGCAAAATATATTATGCAACCAAAGCAAAAAATAATTCGGCAACAAAAATTAGCATCAAGGGCGCGGCGTGCGCCGCGCCGATTCCACTAGTCATTCACAATATCCAAACAAAATAGATTTTCTGAAACTTATGTATGTATTCTTATTTTTTTAACATAGAGACATCACTTCAGGCCAGGAGCCGAAATGATTTTTTTGTTTGCTTTGAGCCTTATTCATAAAACTCTTTAATAGAGCACGTTGATCCACCGGCCGACTCTATCAGCATGTCGCCCTCTCTCCCCGCGTCTGACGCCCTCGTTTCCTTGACAAGGCATGTGGCGGCGCCGCCTGACTACTCTCCGGCCCCTCACCTCACTCCTCTTTGGTGACCGTCGTCGCACTCGAGCATCCGCGTCGCCACAAGCTCTTACCATCGCATGCAGTTTCCCGGCGGCGATGACTGCCTCCGCGTCAACGTCTCAAGAACGAAGCATATTGAGATCCGTCATCATTTTATTCGGGATCATATTGCCCGTGGTGATATTGAGCTTGGCTATATTCCAACCAAAGACTAACTTGCCGATATTTTCACGAAGCCACTTGATGAAGCAAGATTCACTTATTTGAGGCATGAGCTAAATATCGTGGATTCAAGGAGCTTGACTTGATTATCTTGCATACACACTTATATTTTGACTATGTATTTGGTTTAGGTGTAGGCATGGACATAGGGGGAGTGCGGTCCTAATACATTGGACTAACCCTCCCCCCATTATGCCAACATCAAGAATTCATTTGCCTCTCTATATTCGTGCTATGAATTGTGAGCTTAAATGACGAGTGTTGGTTGTGAACCCAAGATATATCTTCGCGGTGTCACGCCATGAACTCAAACATGGTGGCCTAGGCCACCACCCTCTTCTTTGTGAAGGGTTGGTGTTATTTGGATTTTATTTGTCTATCTTGTGTTTCTCATGGAAAACAAGCTCAATTTGGATTTTATGTTTGCCTCTTGCAAATTGGGTATGAAGTACCATATCCAGTTTGAAGTTCTTAATCCTAAGCCTTTCCTAATCCACAAAATTTCTCTCTTGCACAAGTTTTTTTATCCTCTCCACAAAAAAAACTGGAGTTTTCAGAGGAGGCTCTGGTAGTACCGGGTGTGAGAGCCGGTAGTACTGGGCTCTGAATTTAAGCAAGTTTTGACACTTGCTCAGAAAAATTCAGGCCCTGGTAGTACCGCGCCTCCCGCCCCAGTACTACCGGGCGAGGCAGTTTTCGCAAAAGTCAACATCGTGCGGGCTGGGGGGGTTATTTCCCTTTCTTCCCCACCCGCACGCATCCACCTCTGCTGCCCCCTCTGCTCTCCTGTCGCCGGCTGCCGCCCAGGTCGCCGGCCTCCGCTGTCCCCTGCCAGATCTGCTCCGTGGGAGCCTCCCTCGTGTGGATCTCCTCCATGGCCTCCGGTATTTGTCCTTCTCCTTCTTCCTTTAGTCTCCTTTTGTACCGAGGGAAGATTTAGGGCAAATTATTGGTAGCTCCATTTTTTTTGGTTAAATTGTGGTAGGATGATCATCCTTGGCCTGGGGTAGTATTTTCTCTAGTTCTCTCATGTGCTCTAGTAGTTTTTGTCTCGTCGATTTGAACTCTTCCAGTCTGAATCTATCCACCGGTACTACCGGAAGTTCTGCGGTACTACCGCATGCTCAAATCCGAAACAAAACTCTTTTCACATGTTTCAACTAGATGTGTTCCTTCACTTCCATGAACTTGTGCACTCATCTACATTCCCTCCCTACCTATTTCCTATTTTTCACAGGTAGTCGTGGTGGTCGTGGTAGTAAGAAGAGGAGAACTTTGGAAGAGTATGTTGAGGATATTGAGGAAGAAGAAGTGATGCCTACCAGGTCCACTGCCCGGACTCGCTCTAAGACCAAGACTGTTGCTGCTAAGAATCCAAAGCAGCCCAATGTCCGCAAGGTTCTTCATCTTTGGACAAACACCGACTATCAAAAGCTTCGTGAAGAGAATCCCTATGCAGCTGAAAGGTCATCCCAAGTCTATCACCCTCACTTCTTCACCAATGATCAAGAGAGGATTTACAAGGAAATTTATCTCCACAAGAACTACAAGGTTGTTCCTCAACACGCAATTGACATGTCATGGGTGAGAGATCCGAAGCACAAGGGCTACTTTGATGACACTTTAGCAATGTGTGAAGAGTTTGGACTCTTGGATCTCATGAAGGTACATCAACCGTTTATCGAGTACTACATCATGCAATTCTTTACCACCGTGTACTTTGACACCGATGAAGCAAGAACTCTCATATGGATGACCAAGGACACTAAGTTATCCGCCATCATGGAGGAATTTGGGACTCTCTTAGGATATGATGACAAGGGAGAGATTGAGCCTAGTGGTTGGCGTTGCCACGAGGGCGACTATTCTAGCGGCAAGGAAGTTCTCAAACCCATCACTATGAAGTATGGTACTTGTGGCTAATCGGCGCACCTTGTTCGTGAGTTTGAGATATTACACCGTATCTATCGTGAGACAATTGCTCCTCGCATGGGTAATTTTGATCAAGTGCATGGCTTCATGTTTGACCTTCTCAAGCTTTCCAAGGTCAACCAAGGTACCGGCAACAATTTGGATGTCATGGATTTCATGCACAATGAGCTGTGGCACACCGCCATCGGTAGGAGGGCCCCCATTTATGGGCCTTACATCATGAAGCTCATTCATCACAAGTGGCTCCATGCCTACAAGGAAGACATCATGCAAGATGGCAGCCCTATCATGACCTTCAAACCAAAGCAGCTTCGTATCAAGACCCATGATCCGCCGAAGAGTCCGGCTGAACTTGATGCGGATGCTGCGGCTGCAGCTGCTTCTAAGGAGACTACTGGAGATACTACAGCTAGTGGGAGTGCCCCTCCTCTTGAGGAACCGTCTTGGGTCAAGAATTTGTAAATCAAAATGAAAAGGGCCTTTTGCTTCAAGCTTGATCTAGAGGACCGTTTATATGAAGCCCATGTGTTTCACAAGAAGGCAGCTCACCGTCAGAAACTTATGATGAAGTCTATGAACATTCCAGTCTCCGATGGTTCTGAAGAAGAAATAACCCCGAAGCATCAATGGGTGTCCAAGCAAGGCTTCTGGAGCGATGATGATGCTCCTCCTGGTGGCGCTCGGTTCTTGGCGTCTTCTTCTTCTACCCACCATGACGTTGGTGGAGCTTGATGCTCCTTGGGACGTGTAGCATTGCACTTCTCCCTTTTTGGCATTTCGATGATAAAGGGGGAGAATGTGTTCTATTTAGGTTGTTTCATGGGATTTGCATGGGAGAAACACAAGCTTGCCCTTCATTTGATCTTCGACGCTTGTGTTTCATCTTTATTTGGGTATTTGCTTTGAACTCTCTTTGTTGCACGGTGTAAGACGTGTAAAGACTATGTGTTTGTAATTTGTCCTATCTAGTACTCCTTGTTGTCTAGTTATATTGTCTTGTGCAAGTTATTATTCATGTTGATCTTGTGAACTTGGATGACTTGTAAAATATAGGGGGAGCTTCGCCCATTTGGATGAGTGTGTGTTTTGCATTCAAAGGCAAACATTCAAATAATGCACACATCTAGGGGGAGCCCGCTTATCTTTTGCAAATCTAGTGTTGCTACTAATTGTGTTGTCATCAAACACCAAAAAGGGGGAGATTGAAGGAGCATTTCATTTCCCTAAGAGTTTTGATGTTTGTTGACAACACAATTAGATGACTAATCTGGGTGTTAAATAGTTGCAGGAACATTTTTATATACTTTGTATATGCCCAGGTTTTTGTCAAGGGAGAAAAGGAGCATTTTTCTGCCCCAGCCGGTAGTACCGGCCGAGGCCCGGTACTACCGCTATTCAGGTCTTTTCGGTACTGGCATCGTTCTGTTAAATGCGGTACTGGCCCGGTAGTAGGCCGGTACTACCGGGTGGTGCGGTACTACCGCGTGACTCCGGCCGGCACTACCGCTGTGGGCGGTGTGCGTGGGCCCGTTGACCTTTGACGACCAAGACTGACCCTGCGCCGGACGGTAGTACCGGCTGTGCGGGCAATTTTCGTCTGCAACAGACAGTTTTCTGAGAGGAGTATTTATAGGTCTTCACCTACCTCTGGACAAGTACCTCGCCTAAAATTGAAGACACCATTATTGCAAGCTCAAGAAACATCTAGATCTCCCAATCCCTCCACCCAAAGTCGTTGATCTTTGGAGGATTGAAGGAGAATGCCCGGATCTACATCTTCACCAAGCAGATTTACATTTCCCCCTCATTCACTTGAGGGACCCTTTGCTAGGATTTCCATTGGGAAAACCTAGCTCATTGTTGTACTTACTTGATTGTCATTGTGACAGATTGTAGCTGTTCGGGAGCCCCCAATCCATTTGTGGGTTGTGCCCCGGATCGTTGTTGTAAAGGCTCCAGACTCTGCCTTGAAGGTTTCCGATAGTTGAAGGTGAACCAAACCTTTGTGGTGCGGTTCATCGGGGAAGAAGGTGAAGCCTTTGTGGCTGTTGAGTTGTGACCTTTGTGGTAGCTCACACCTCTCCAACGAGACGTACTCCCCTAAAAAGGAGGACTCGGGAATACATCCGTGTCTCTGTGTGCTTTCACTTCGGTTACCTCTATCCTTGTTTACCGTCTTTGCTTCATGTATCTTGCTTAATTGCTAGCTTGTCATATAGGTAAATTCACCGTAGTTGCATATCTAGAGAATTTATCTTATGTATCAAGCCTAAATTGAAAAAAGTACTAAAATTTGAAGTAGCACCTATTCACCCCCCTCTAGGTGTCATACGATCCTTTCAATAGCTACCGGCAAGAGCCCTCAACCCCAATGAAGAACTACTCCCGCTGCATCACGGGAGGCAACAAGGTCGATGTAGATGGCTCCGGGGGCAATTCCCAATCCCGATAGGGTGCCGAAACAGGAACTTTTGTCCCCTGAATTAGGGTTTTTGGTGGCAGCGGAGCTCTGGAGCTTTTCTGGAGAAATCCTTCGGGGGTCATCGTTTTTAGGTCAGGAGGGACTTTATAGGCGAAGAGGCGACGGGAGGCGGTGGAGGAGGCGCCCATGTGGGGACCCAGGCGCGGTCCAGCCTGGACCGCGGCCAGGGGTCACCTGGCGGCTGTGGGCCTCCCCCGGACTTGTCCTTCTGGCTCCAGGGGTCTTCTGGCGAAAAAGAATTTCTGTAATTTTTTGGGAATTTTCTGAGCACTTTGGATTTTGGGCCTTTTCTGCAATGCACAAACATAATAAACAGAAACTGGCACTGGCCACTGGATTAATAGGTTAGTCCAATAAAAGGTGCCAAAAGGATATAAAAACATAATAAAGACATGTGGCATTGTCATAAAACAAGCATGGAACATAAAAAATTATAGATACGTTTGAGATGTATCAACATCCCCAAGCTTAATTCCTGCTCGTCCTTGAGTAGGTAAATGATAACAAAATAATTTTTGTAGTGACATGCTACCAACACAATCTTGATCAAATAGTAATGTACAGCATGTGAGCTTAGATAAACAAATCATTCAAAGCAAGTATGTATAAAGAATATTAAACAAACAATGGTTAATCATGACAATTAATCAACCAAGAACTTTTCGTGGATCATGCTTTGGAGACTTGAGACCGTACAAAGTTCATTGTAGATGATTTAAGTCTCCAACATAGAAATTATATCCTTCTCTCAAGCATCTAGTATCTTTCACAATAATAGAAATGATCCATTCAAGCATCATTGTAGATGCACGACATATATCAACTGTTCCGAAGTTTACTCAACCGGTGAGCATAAGCAAATGGTATTGACACCATGATGTTTCGGCAAAAAGAAAATTAATGGGGGTTTGGAAGGCCAATGGAAGAAAGTCTCACACAGCTATAAATCATCATTAGACAAGAGGAAGTCTTATAATCGAAGCTATGCAAGGAGTAGTGATTGTCATGCAAATGATGCACATAGAGCTATATGTGTATGAAAGCTCTCCAATGGAACTAGTGGGGGTGCATCTAACCCGGTTGCTCACGAAGACCCAGAGCACTTTTGAGGAGGCTCATCGTTGGAATATACAACCCAAGTTCTATAATGAAAAATTCCCCACATAGTTATACTAGATGAAACATGAAAACTCTCTCAAATGAGGCAAAGGTGCTACTAGCACAAATATGAAACTATGAAGTATAGGTGCTAAAACATGAGCACAAGTGTAACATAAAGGATAGTAATGCTGCCCCCTCTCTCTTTTATAACTTTTCAAAGTTTGGCCTCTTTTGGACTCTTTTGGTGGCCTCCATGGTTCTTTTAGATTTTCTCTCTTTTTACTAGGTGGCCTCTTTTGGGCTCTTTTGGTGGCCTCCATGGTTTTTTTCATTTCCTCTCTGGTAGGGGCAAGACTCTATTTGAAAACACACTTTTTGTACAAATAACTCATAACTAATAAAACATGATGTATGAAACTGAAAGCCTCTGCCAGTGTAGCAGGAGGTGCAATGATCTAGCGTAACATGGGTAAACCACATGTCAGCTGTATATGATCATGCAAAGCACTAAATGACAATAATGAAAAATGACAACAAGTCATGTAATGTATAATGGAGATGCATAGCAATATATCTCGGAACAGCTATGGAAATGTTGTGGTAGGTAGGTATGGTGGCTGTTTTGAGGATGATGTATATGCTTATGTTTAGGAAATGACAGAAAGTCCTCCCACGGGGTTTGGATGTACTGGCGACGTATGCACCAAGTCTCAATGTGAAAGAAGGCAATGCACAACACCGAAGAGGCTAGCAAAATTTGGATGGTGGAGGTGCCAAAAACCAAAGCTCAACATTAGTCAAAAAGAACTCACAAGTTTATCGTTCATAACTAGCAGGGTCAACTGATAGAGCATGCTCAAAGTCACTCCAAGAAGGGTCGTTCACGGTGGTACAAGTACCCCGTTAGATCCCTCGACCTTCACACGCAACTAAACCATTACGGAGTACCTTCAGACTTAAAGAGCTATCAAGAACGACTACCCTTCAACAATTAATAGAGTTTGTAGTACGGAACAAGCTTTAACGGCAACACCACTAATCAGCCTTAACTTAATTAACCAACAAGATTAAACATATATCCATTTAATACCTCAAGCAATTGCAAGGAATCGAGTTATCAAAATTCAAATGATTTACAATACCATGCAAGATTTCCGACATACCACACTACATGCATAACATTTTTAGTTCCAAACACCAATCAACTTATTTGAAATCTAAGCAAATACGCATGAAACACAAGAGAGCTCTTCCTAACTACAAGAAACTAATAGCTCTGAACAAGAGATACATGAAAAACAAGAGCTAGAAGCTAAAAATAAATAAAGGCTAAACCCTCTATACATATAAGTGAAGAACATGAGTGTTTTATAAAAAAGCGAAGCGTGTCTCTCTCCCACACAAGAATGCTAGGATCCTACATTGCAAAGACCAGCAAACAAAGCAAAAAAAAACTGAAACCAAAACACAAATGACGCTCCAAGAACAACACATATTATGTAAAGGAATAAAAATATAGTTTCATGGGATCGACCTGATTAATTGTCGATGAAGAAGGGGATGCCTTGGGCATCCCAAGCTTAGACGCTTGAGACTTCTTGAATATTTAGTGGAGGTCCAGGGGAGCCTCCCCAAGCTTGAGCTTTAATCCCTTCTTGATCTTTTTTTATCACCTCGTTCTCTCAACACTTGAAAACTTCCTTCACACAAAACTTCTCACAAACTGATTATAGGGGTTAGTTCTCGAACAAAATAATCCACCTTCAATTCTCATTTGGAACATTGCATAAACTTGATCCTAAACATTGGCTACTGCCACAAAGATTTAAGTGATGTTCAATGGATAAAAGAACTCCACTTTGCTCGTAAAGAAGCAATGCAAAAACGAAGACATAATTGTCAAAAACAGAACATAACGTAAAGATGATTTGTTTCGGGCTACGAGGACACCTCGAATCAGAAAACTTAAAACTAATGGAAGTTAGAAAACACCCAGATGCTTACTATCAAAAAAATCAGCTACAGATCACGTTCTGTGATTTTTTAGAATTTCGTACGGTGACGGACAGAAATCTGTTTCTGGACAGCAACTCAAATTTTTTACTTTCCTCTCATTAGAGGCTATTCTTGACACAAAAACCAAAACAAGAAGGATACTATGGAGTTGCTACAGAGGCAACAACACCCAAATCACAAAGAAAACAAAAATCAACTGAAGGTAATAGTAAATGGGTTGTCTCCCATAAGCGCTTTTCTTTAACGCCTTTTAGCTAGGCACAATGATTTTTAATGATGTTCTCACTAGAATAAGAGTTGAACATATAAGAGAGCATCAAGAAGCATATATAAAACATGTTTAAATCTAACACACTTCCTATGCATAGGAGTCTTGTAAGAAAACAAATCAATGAAGCACAAAGTGACTAGCATAGGAAGGCAAAACAAGTGCAACTTCAAAACTTTCAACATAAAGAGAGGAGACTTAATATTATTGAGATATATGAAACCGTGTCTCCCTCTCTCATAATGACCATTAGGTCTTAAAGCCATCAGCATATAAAAGCAACACAAGAGAAAGCTCAAAACTTTCATCATAAAGAGAGGAAATTTAATAACACGAAGATTTCTATAACCATATTTTCCTCTCTCAAAATAATTTTCAGTAGCATCATGAATAGACTCAATAATATAGCAATCACATAAAGCAGTCTTATCATGATCCATAAGCATAAAAGCATTATTACTCTCCATATAAGCATAATAAATATCATTAGTAATAGTGGGAGTAAACATATCACAGCCATCATTGTAATCATCATAAATTGGAGGCATAGTATAATCATAATAAAGTTTATCCTCAATAGTAGATGGACTGAAAATATCATATCCATCATTGTAAAAATCATATATAGGAGGCATATCATAATCACAATAAACTTTATCCTCAATAGTAGGTGGAACTAAAATATCACAATCATTATAATCATCATAAATTGGAGGCAAAGTATCATCAAAGCAAATTTCCTCCTCCAAGCTTGGTGGACTAAAAAGATCATATTCTTCAAAACCAGCTTCCCCAAGCTTAGAATTTTCCATAGCATTAGCAATAATGGTATTCAAAGAATGTGTACTAATAACATTGCTATTATCATGCAAATAAAGTTCCGTAGGTTTTTTAATTTTCTCTGCAAATATATCATGTCCTAACTCAAGATAAATTCCATAAAACTCTCTCATTTTGTTGTTGTTTTACATTAAGCCTAACTAGTGAAATAAAAACAAGAAACAAAAAGATAAAACTGCAGGATCTAAAGAAGATACCTTCAAGCGCTCACCTCCCTGGCAACGACGCCAGAAAAGAGCTTAGTTGCCAGAGGATGTGAGTGTCGTTTACCTTACCTCCCCGGCAACGGCGCCAGAAAAGAGCTTGATGTCTACTACGCGCTTCTATTCCTGTAGATAGTGTTGGGCCTCCAAGTGCAGAGGTTTGTAGGACAGCAGCAATTTTCCTTTAAGTGAGTAACCCAAGGTTTATCGAACTCAGGGAGGTAGAGGTTGAATGTATCCCTCTCAAGCAACCCTGCAATTAAGATACAAGAAGTCTCTTATGTCCCCAACACACCCAATACACTTGTCAGATGTATAGGTGCACTAGTTCGGCGAAGAGATGGTAAAATACAAGTGATATGGATGGTAAAAGATGGTATTTGTAATCTGTAATAAAAATGTCAGCAAGCAAACATGTAACAAAAGTGACTAAAAATGGTGTTCCGATGATTGGATACAAGGCCTAGGGATCATACTTTCATTAGTGGACTCTCTCAACACATGATGAACGCATGCATGATACTTCCTCCCATTATGCAACATAGGTGTTACCCGGAACTATTCTTCTTCTCGATAAGAAACAAGAGTACTATGCGTAGGGGAACAGAAGCACACCTCAAAGTTTGAACACCACAATTACTGCGTAGGTCTGTCACACCCTAAAGTCCAAACACCACAATTCCACAAAGAATAACTCATGATAAATATCTAATCTATTATCCATAGAGCCACACACAAGTACCCACACTGTCATCCTTCATACTGTGTTGTCAACAATGACTCCGGAAATTAGACCACTTGAGTAACATATCCATTACATAATAAGGGGAACATCATATGAATTCAGCTACACTAACAATGCTCATGATCACATGAAGATCACACCATGGGAGAGAGATAAACACATAGCTACCGGCATGAGCCCTCAGCCCCGATGAAGAACTACTCCCGCTGCATCACGGGAGGCAGCAAGGTCGATGTAGATGGCTCCGGGGGCAATTCCCAATCCCGGCAGGGTGCCGGAACAGGAACTTATGTCCCCCGAATTAGGGTTTTTGGTGGTGGCGGAGCTTTGGAGCTTTTCTGGAGAAATGGTCAGGACGGACTTTATAGGCGAAGAGGCGACGCAAGGCGGTGGAGGAGGCGCCAGATGCATGTAAAATGCATACATGAACTTTGCATTATTTTTACTTATATTCCAGTCATATTTGCATCATATAAGGGTTATATCACTGTTTTATAATGATTTTGGGAATATTTGATATGTTTCCTATTTTTTATGGAATTAACCCTGCGCAGGCAGAAAACCCTATTTCTATATTTTAATGTTTCAGGGACCCAAACGACGTCCAAATGACCTGGAAATTTACGAGCATCATTTTTTGGAAGGAACAAAGCGTGGGAGCGAAGGAAGCAAACAAGCGGAGGCCCGAGGGCCCAGATGAGTGGGCCCACGTGGCCCAAGTACCTGGCCGTGTGGGACCCCCCACTTTGGCCCTCGGAGCTCCGTTGTCGTCGATCTTTCCTCCACCGACTCCGTTTTGACCTAAAAACGCCTATAAAAATAGTCCCCCGACGTTCTCTGGAAGGAGCGCCGCAGAAACACAGAACACCAAACAGAGACCTGGAGCTGCAGATTGGAGGGGGAAAACTCCGGCGGGGCGCTGCCGGGTGGTCTCCATCTTCTCCAACGACTTCTCCACCGTCTCCATGATGAGAGGGAGTAGTCCACCTCTGGACTATGGGTTTGTGGAAGTAACTTATGTATCTCTCTCTCGAGCTTCACTAATTAGTACCGTATGAGCTGCTGAACATGATTACGGTCATCTATGTAATACCTTTGTGGTGGATCTTTTTATGAGTTAATATATGTTTGAGATTGCAATGGTTTTGTTTCAGTTATGAAAGTAGATGCATATTATGTACCCCGTTCTTATTTACTTGTCATGATCAAGCATGTTTATGAGAGCGTGTGAGGGGGAACGTGTGCATTAGTTGGAGTAACGGGGGTGGCTAGTGCAGTGAACGTGAGAGAAAGTTCTGCGATCCACTTGGGTATCTTTACCTTACTTTGTTGCCTCACTAGGGATAAAAAGAAATACCATGCTACCGGAGATGTGGGTGTGACCATTGCCACTACTCCATGACTAGATCTAGCATGTTCTTATTTTAACTTCATGTCATGATACTTATTGCTATACTCTGAGTTATCTTAATTACTGAGGTGTTATGATTTAGTTCGCATCTTGGTGGAGTATAAGAGAGACTAATAACCAAAAGGTCTCTATGTTAGGACGTGATGCCCATATAATTATAACTTGTCATTAAACTGTTGTGTTGCAATCTCATATGTCAACTCTAGTGTTCCATTGTCTACCACTTTATTAAAGAGAGAGTGCATTTGTGAAACCATGAACCCCGGTCCATTTTTAATCATAAGAAACACCTTTCCAACCACTTTTACCACTTTTCCATTTTCTGCCATTTAAAAATCCGAAAATACAAAAACACTTTTACATCTTGCATTCATCATATAAAACCCAAAAATATCATTTATCATTGCTACCACCATCCTTGCATATTTATTTACCACCATTGCATATTTATTTCTTGTTTGCATTGCATATTATCTTGATATCATTCTCACACCTTGTGCTTGACAACCACTAGGTGAGGTTGAGGACCAAAACATTTACTTTGTTTTGTAGGTAACCAAAAGAAGGATAGGAAAGATAAATCTTCACTACTGATTCCCCGAGAGTTCGATATTAAACCCTCGAGTCACCCCTCGTGGGGAAAACACGTCTTCCACTTACTACACACTCTGCACTTGGAGTCTCAACCTAACCCATTTACTTTTCACGCAGGTAACTACGTGAAGGGCCATCAAGAGTGCTTTCTGGCGCCGTTGCAGGGGAAGATACGAAGCTTCCTGCAGAATATTTTTCCCGTCAACTACACGCCATCAAGACTGTTTTCTGGCGCCGTTGCCGGGGAATCATTGCTGAAAGGTTTATCCAAGGGTCCCTGCACTAGCTCTGTTTTCTGGTGCCGGATTTATCCAAGGATATCTCACCAAGTCAACTTCATCACCAACTTGTGCTAACACCTAAGCTTGGGGAGGTTGCACCTACGTGAGCATCATCTTATCCATCTTTACCTTCAAAGCAATTTATCTTGTTTTGTCATTGTCTTGCATATTTATTTTCAGTTTTGCATAAAAAATTAAAAAACACATAAAAACTTGCTAAAATGGGAGAAAGAACTAAGTTGTGTGATTACACAAACACTCCAAATGATCAATTTATTGCTAGGCCCATTGCCACACCTAAGATAAATGCTGAGAGTTATGAAGTAAGTCCTAGTTTGTTGAACTTGATAACTAGGGAACAATTTGGCGGTAGTGCTATGGAGGATGCCTCTATGCATCTTCATGATTTTGTTGAAATATGTGACATGCAGAAATTTAAAAATGTGGAAAGTGATATTCTAAAACTGAAGTTATTTCCTTTCTCACTTAGAGGAAAAGCTAAAGAGTGGCTGCATTCATTACCTATTGATAGCATTAAAACTTGGGATGATTTAAAAGAAGCTTTCATTAAGAAATACTATCCTCCTGTTAAAATTTTGCAAAATAGAAACAACATTCTTTCTTTTAGGCAAAATGAAAATGAACATGTTGCTATGGCTTGGGATAGGATTAAACTTATGCTTAGAACTTGTCCATCACATGGGGTCAACGAATGGACCATATTACACTCTTTTTACAATGGTCTAAATTACATGTCTAGAAATATTCTTGATTCTGCTGCTGGAGGTGCTTTTATGGGAAAAACTATAGTAGAAGCTAAGAACATATTGGAAAGTATTTTGCAAAACTATAGTCAATGGCATACTGATAGAGCACCTAATGAACTCCATAGAAGAAACAAATGATTTGTCATCTAAAATGGATACTATTCTTGCTTTCATTAATAAACAAAATATTGAAAATGTGCCTTTGCAAGAACTAGTTGGTAATAATCCTGAAAATATTGATGTCAACTTCATTAGGAACTATGGTAATAATGGGTATGGTAACAACAATTATAACTCTTATAATAAACCCCCATATGTGCCAAACAAATATACTACTAGTGGTAATGTTTCTAGTGATTTGGAAAACACCATTAGATCATTTATATCTACTCAAAAGGAGCTTAATAAGGAATTTATATCTAAGTTTGAAAAACAAGACTCTTTGTTTGAAAGGGTAGATCAGCTCACTAAGGAAGTTTCCTCATTAAAGAACACCATTATAGCTCAAAAACATGAGGAAACAATTAAATATTGTCAAGAGGTTATAAATAAATCTTGGGAACATATTCATGAGCAAGAGAGAATTGCTAAGGAAACTATTATGGTAATGAAAGAGAGAAAGTTGAGAAGTTAAAATGCTTAGTGAAGTAAAGGACCATTGCTTGACTTAGAGAATTGTAGCTTGCATGAATTAATATCTATCTTACAAAAATTTGCAAGTGATCCTTCTATTAATGTTAACCAAGCTGGTTTTGGTTCTTATATTGCTAATCATGTCTTGAAAGAAAAGATTGCTAGGTACAACCAAGAGGCTATGATACCACCTAAGCTTGGGGATTATGGATTCCCAAAGTCCTAGTAACCATTGGAAAAGAGACACACCATGCTATACTTGATCTAGGATCTAGTGTCTCTGTTTTATCTAAAGAACTATATGAAGTACTTGAATTGAAAAATCTTGAAAAATGCTCTATTGAACTTGCACTTGCTGATGATTCCATTAAACATGCTTTAGGAAAGTAAGTGATGTTATGGTAGAGTTACATATGACATTTGTGCCTGTTGATTTTCTAATCATGGATATGGGGAATAAAACCTCTAGTCCAATTATTCTTGGAAGACCTTTTCTTCGTACTACAGGTGCTATCATTGATTCAAAAGAAGGGAATGTGAAGTTTCAGTTTCCACACAAGAAGTGCATGGAACACTTCCCAAGGAAGAGGGACACATCGTTCAAGCTCCCTCATGAGCTTCGTCCACAATAAACATCAAGTAAGAAGCCTAGCTATATGGCTATAAAGAAAGCGCTTTACGGGAGGCAACCCGGTTGTTTTTATTTGTGATTTTCTTTGTGTCCTCTTGCTGTAACAAGAGACTTAGTGTTTAGTTTAGTTTCTGGAATTTTTAATAAAGTGCCAAGTTTTACTCATTTTGGTTGAAAAGTTGCTTATAGCGTTCGGAGATATTATTCCTGCACGAATCTGTGCACGGTATGATTTTTAATTCTTATTCTGTAACTCCGAATGAGCTCATATTTAAACTGTAGTGCAACTTTTCATCCTCTGTATGCATGAATTTTTCGGAATTTTCCGACAAAGTTAAGTAGGGTAGAAAAATACGTTTAGCTGCTGCTGTTTTTCTGGACAGATTCTGTCCCATTTTGTTTGATGCATGCTTAGAACTTTTAACTTGAATCTTTTTGATCCAATTGAGTTTATGAGTAGGCATACAACATTATACACTTTCTGGACATTCATATGAATTTTTGTCTAAGGATTATATGCAGCAAGAAATCTATTTGTTTATCACTACTAATGTGCCCCACAGAAAAAGAAATGGGAGAAACGGTGTTTTGAAGTTTTTTCACAGGGATTAGAGGAGATGCACCAAGAGCTATCCAAGGATGGTGAAGACCATAAGCTTGGGGATGTGAAGACAACCCCACTGGACCTACACACTCTCGGTTTGCACACGTCTAACTTCTGTTTTTCGATCGAAACACTTTATCGCATAAACTTGGAGCGTCTTTTTGTTTGTTTAGGTTTGATTTTTGTGAGACCACCACACTATCATTTATATATGAGAGAGCTACTGGAAATTTGGGTTGAATTATGTTGGATGCTATTATAAGATTGGGAAAAGGGATGTTGAGTTAATTTTAAAAGATACATATAATTGCATGATTCATGAGCTTGTTAATGAGTAATAATTTGCAAATATTTTATCAAGAGCTATCTTTTATTCATGTTTTGATGCTAAATGTTATTTACCTTGTTTTAACATGGATTAGTTAGTTCTATGGACACTCATGCATGCATTTAGATGGTCAACTTTCTCCCTCTTGCTAGCCCAAAAATTCCAACAAGCAAAAACTTGTTTCCAACACCTTCAACCAAAGTTTTTCCAGTGAGTCCACCATATCTACCTATTAGCTTTATGCTATTCCGAGTATGTTTATCATGATATTTGTGTTATCTATACCTCTGAATGAAAATGCTTATGTTGTTAATTGTTGTGGGAAAAGTTGGTTATATAGCTCTCTCGAACTTGATGCACACTTTACTTTCATTGCATAAATAAAATATGACCCATTGTGATTAAAATTATGATGTTGTGGACTTGACAAATGTCTTTGGTTGAGAGTTAGCTCATATGTGCTGTCACATGGCAAGCTTTCAACATTGCACTTCATCTCATTTAGTTGATATCATGTACTTTTGTTTATGGATGCTTACCATGGGTGAAATAAATGTGGAAATGAAGTGAGTTTAAATGAGTTTGTATAAATGGTTAGAGAGACGCCTGGGCCGCTAATCTAAGCCATGCATCATTCATGGTGGAAATTTACTTACATGCTATGGTGAACCTTCTGTGATACACCTTACAATAAAAAGCTATCTAATGGTAAATAAAAAGGGTGTTGAGATTGTTCATTGTGTTTGTTTGTCTTGTCATTTTGATATGGGCTTGTTCCATATCCTGGGACAAGAGGTACCCCAGTTGACGCTCTTAATGATACTATTATTACTTACAATGATATTTAACTTGAACTTGCTTTGTTTTCCAAGTTGAGTAACACATGGAGTAGGTACTTGTATTCAAGGGGCATGAGACTTTCAACCTGTACTTTGTCAAGCACACTACTCGTATTTGCTTTCACTTTAAACTTAATCATTCAAGATGCTATGATAGGGGAATGAGAGCTTGACACCAAGGATTACCACATTACAATCATTAACTTAAGTAGAGAAGTTCAGAAGTTAGATGAAATTTATTCATGCTTTACCTCTACTCATATATATATCTTTCCAAAGTGTCCACCTTTTATATTCAGATTTTCATCAATACTCTATGACCATTGTAGGATGTTCTTACTTATTATTATGCATACATGTGGTCCATAGTACTTCTTCTCTTATGTTACACTTTGTGAATTATCATTGAACATCCTTGCATTGAATACTTGATATCACTTCATAAACTATCTTGCATATTGCTACTCCTTTTAAGAATGAACATTTGACTCTATGTAGCAATAGTAATCATCTTTGATATCCATTGATAGTATTAAATTGCAAAGTCCATGTTAGTTTTATCACCTTCATACTCGAGGACGAGTATAGGTTAAGCTTGGGGATGTTGATGCATGTAAAATGCATACATGAACTTTGCATTATTTTACTTATATTCCAGTCATATTTGCATCATATAAGGGTTATATCACTGTTTTATAATGATTTTGGGAATATTTGATATGTTTCCTATTTTTTATGGAATTAACCCTGCGCAGGCAGAAAACCCTATTTCTATATTTTAATGTTTCAGGGACCCAAACGACGTCCAAATGACCTGGAAATTTACGAGCATCATTTTTGGAAGGAACAAAGCGTGGGAGCGAAGGAAGCAAACAAGCGGAGGCCCGAGGGCCAGATGAGTGGGCCCACGCGGCCCAGTACCTGGCCGCGTGGGACCCCCCTTTGGCCTCGGAGCTCCGTTGCCGTCGATCTTTCCTCCACCGACTCCGTTTTGACCTAAAAAGCCTATAAAAATAGTCCCCCGACGTTCTCTGGAAGGAGCGCCGCAGAAACACAGAAACACCGAAACAGAGACCTGGAGCTGCAGATTGGAGGGGGAAAACTCCGGCGGGGCGCTGCCGGCGTGGTCTCCATCTTCTCCAACGACTTCTCCACCGTCTCCATGATGAAGAGGGAGTAGTCCACCTCTGGACTATGGGTTTGTGGAAGTAACTTATGTATCTCTCTCTCTCGAGCTTCACTAATTAGTACCGTATGAGCTGCTGAACATGATTACGGTCATCTATGTAATACCTTTGTGGTGGATCTTTTTATGAGTTAATATATGTTTGAGATTGCAATGGTTTTGTTTCAGTTATGAAAGTAGATGCATATTATGTACCCCGTTCTTATTTACTTGTCATGATCAAGCATGTTTATGAGAGCGTGTGAGGGGGAACGTGTGCATTAGTTGGAGTAACGGGGGGTGGCTAGTGCAGTGAACGTGAGAGAAAGTTCTGCGATCCACTTGGGTATTTTACCTTACTTTGTTGCCTCACTAGGGATAAAAAGAAATACCATGCTACCGGAGATGTGGGTGTGACCATTGCCACTACTCCATGACTAGATCTAGCATGTTCTTATTTTAACTTCATGTCATGATACTTATTGCTATACTCTGAGTTATCTTAATTACTGAGGTGTTATGATTTAGTTCGCATCTTGGTGGAGTATAAGAGAGACTAATAACCAAAAGGTCTCTATGTTAGGACGTGATGCCCATATAATTATAACTTGTCATTAAACTGTTGTGTTGCAATCTCATATGTCAACTCTAGTGTTCCATTGTCTACCACTTTATTAAAGAGAGAGTGCATTTGTGAAACCATGAACCCCGGTCCATTTTTAATCATAAGAAACACCTTTCCAACCACTTTTACCACTTTTCCATTTTCTGCCATTTAAAAATCCGAAAATACAAAAACACTTTTACATCTTGCATTCATCATATAAAACCCAAAAATATCATTTATCATTGCTACCACCATCCTTGCATATTTATTTACCACCATTGCATATTTATTTCTTGTTTGCATTGCATATTATCTTGATATCATTCTCACACCTTGTGCTTGACAACCACTAGGTGAGGTTGAGGACCAAAACATTTACTTTGTTTTGTAGGTAACCAAAAGAAGGATAGGAAAGATAAATCTTCACTACTGATTCCCCGAGAGTTCGATATTAAACCCTCGAGTCACCCCTCGTGGGGAAAACACGTCTTCCACTTACTACACACTCTGCACTTGGAGTCTCAACCTAACCCATTTACTTTTCACGCAGGTAATTACGTGAAGGGCCATCAAGAGTGCTTTCTGGCGCCGTTGCAGGGGAAGATACAAAGCTTCCTGCAGAATATTTTTCCCGTCAACTACACGCCATCAGCGCCCATGTGGAACCCAGGCGCGGTCCAGCCTGGACAGCAGCCAGGGGTCACCTGGCGGTGATGCCCACAGGTATAGGGGATTGCTGAAATCTTCGTTGGGAAGTATTACCCAAATTTATAGTTCGACATGATGGGAACACAAGAATACCAATAAGACTTTGGCAATTGAGGTGTCACTCTCAACCACACCTGTATATCAATAAACTTGCAGCAGTGATAGTGATGGCAGTAGTATGATTCAAGTAGCAAATAGAACATCTGTAGTGAACAAGAGTTTTCCAGTTTTCACCGAAAAAGTGAAAGTGTAACTCAGAGATTTAAAACGTAGGCATGAGGTGATAGCGGGGTGTTGCATGAATAAGATTGATCATATAATAAGATATAAGTAGCAATGGGACTTATCTCTAACTCCGATATATGTAGGTATGTGTTCCGTTATTAGTTGTGCGTACTAACCAAGAGAATTTGCACAACATCTATTGTCCTACCTGCCCATTTCACCGGGGCCAACTTGGAACTACAGGTAATTAAGGTATACCCTTTCGAATAGCCCGGAACAACGCATTAACACTTCATGAACACATAGAATCCTCAAACTAAAACATCTCCCCCTTGTTTTCCCTATACTATCACTTTTAGGGTTCGCAGGTTCAACATAATAGCAGGTGATACACTTTGCAGATAGATACCAAACTCAATTATCTATACTACTATTAAAAGAGCAAACATGTGTTGAGTTGTGTTGATACATTAAATCTAAGCCATTCAATTCGATTAACGATCTAGATCGCTTCAAACCTTTTCAGTTTCATGATAATTACAAGATTGCCACCTCTAAAAATAAACTGTTTTGTTCAACACGCTAGACTTTTTGAGGCCGACGGGGACGGGGCAGCCGGCCGGGGAGGCAAGGCGGTCGAGGCACGGGCGAGCACTAGAGCATGGCCTCGGCGACGACGATGGGCGCGGCCGGTCAGGCAGCGTCTAGGAAGGAGCACGGTGACGGGCGCGGCAGGCCGGGGAGGCGAGCACCGGAGCGTGGCCTCGACGGCGGTGACGGGCGCGGCCGGCCACGTCCTCCACGCCACCGCCCTGCCTGAACTCCTCGAAGCCTTACATCCACACCGTGCCCTGCCTCCACAACGCTGCCCCCAAAACGCGAGTAACGTGAGGAGCCCTGTCGGCGAGCGGCCAGGGTGACGCCGCTGTCCTTCATAAGGCCGTGTTCGAGTACATCGTCGCCCAGCCTGCCGCGAGGACGCCGCTTCCATGCATATCCCGTATGGCGCCAAGTCCACTGCACCTGCCCGTCCCCTGCCGCTCGACGTGTACTGCTCCTCCCAAGGCGGAGCCCCCCTCGACAGCAGGGTTCTGTATTCCTGCACATGGATTCGATCGTAGATGCTACGTCGTTCCATCACCCCGTGTAGTTCGCCAACGTAATTTTTTACCGAGGCTGTGGCAGCAGAATTGCTGGCTCGGCCGCTGATGGGGGGATAATAACCCGGTAGGCCCATGAAGAGGGAAGCGTGACCCGCCCGCAGGAGGCCCGGCCAGGCTAGCTAACCATCAGCGTGGGCCGGGTTATGTTGCTGGGCCAGTAGCTTTGGCGGTAACCCGGTTCAGGAAGGGAAGTTTCTAGAAGACAAGAGGCGGTTCGGGACTTGGAGGACACGAAGGCTAGAAGAGCTAGAGTAGGACTCCGAGTCTGGGTAGAGCCCGGGTTCATATTGTAAAGTGCCAGGAGACCCGGTCGTCTATATAAACCGGTTCCTGAGCTCTAGTTGAGGAGGACCTTTACGATTGAAGTTCAGGCGAGAGAACTATCGAGAGAAACACCCCAACCTTGTAACCTAGATCGAGATCCGACTCTGTTGTCGTAGCTGGGTTATCGAGATCGAGATCAATAATAAGATAGCAGGAAGTAGGTCTTTATCTCCAATGGAGAGGCCGAACCTGGGTAAACCCTTTGTCCCTGCAGTGCTAAACAATCTCCCAGACGCCAGTGTCGCCTTACCCATCAACTCAAGCTACCCCAAAGTAGCATCTGTCGTGTTATCTACCCCACGACAGTTGGCACCGTCTGTGGGAATCGCGCCCAAAGGTAACCATCATGGGAGAAGCAATGCAAGGAGTGGAGAACTTTGTTTTTGGCGAGATCACCCTCAGCTCACAAGGAGAGCCTGTCGTTGATGATTCTGGCTGGGGGCCGGAATCAGATCTGCTTGAATCAGGTGATGTTATTCCAATTGGCAAGTTTAACGTTTTTGTTGGTATGATTGCAACTAGATCTGCTAGTGATGGAGACTATGAATCTGTGTCAGGAGCTGCCACAATTGTTCAATCTGATGGAGAAGAATCAGTTGGTACGGCTGAAGATGAGTTGCCCTTGGCTTACGCGAGGAGCGATCGGGAAACCCGGCTCCAATCCCAGGTGATGTGGTGGACCACGCAGATTCAGAATCAATCTTGCCCCTGTTTGAAGGCCGGTTCAGATATGGAGTAGAAGAAGAGGATGAAGAGGAGCAAGAGTCCGTCCCAAGCCTGGTTAGGAGGGTCGCGGTTTACGCCGCTCCTTCGATCAACGCGGGAGCATCACCATCAAAGGTCGTGCCACCAGCTTTTTCTCCGGGTCAACAGCAGCACCCATTGCCACCAGTACTGGAGCTGGCGGGTCAAAGTTGATGGAGACCCGGCTTCGGTGTCAGAGGAAAGTGAAAACACGGCGTGTTACAGGAACAACTTCGGTTTTCTCAATAACCGAGCTCAGGGTGAGGAAAGAAACCACACAACTGGAGCCCAGGCCTTGTTTAACAATGGCCTGGTCCTAGATCCAACATCACTCATGAGGATTATTACTCCAGAAAACGCAGCAGCCAGAGCTATAGAATTGGATACAGCACGCCGGGCTCTGGAGCAGGTGCGCAGAGACACAATGGCAGAGAAGCAAGATATGGAGGTTAGGCGAAAGCAGTTAGAGGATGAGGAAAATCGTCTCAATGAGATGACCAGGGCACACCGGAGGAGGCACCAGAGCCGGCTGGCTCCAGGAGAAAATGCCATAAATCCCGCAATATTGTTTAAGACCCCAGAAGATCAACCAATCGATATGGCTCAGGTGGCTCCAGTTGTTAGAACAAATGCAGAACCAGGAAGAGAAACAGGAAGGGCTGGAGTTACAGCTGCAGCGGCACCGGTCTTCTCGCTGGAGGATTGTGGGACCCCCGGATTAACTATCCGAGATACCCGTTATGTTTCCTGCAACAATCCCATGATCAGTCTGTTGTTGCACATAACTCGAATTGGTATCACAGATCACCCATAAATACCGAATAAATTTACTTACTTGATTGAAGCCATAACTTCATCAGGTACTCGCAGCGGAAATCACCAATTCAACGTGGAGCCCAAGTCATTTGCCTTAACCCTACAGGCAGCTGACTGGGAAGCGCCCTAGTTCGCATTGATGTCTTTAACCACTTTTTCATCGAACTGCTCCTCTTCAGAATCTGGCTAAGACAATAGCCAGGGACGAAACCAATATGAGTACATTTGAATGTACTCGCAAACTACCCCCGAAATGAGCATGCACTACTCTTTTTATTGTTTAAATAAAACTTTCTTTACTTTGAAAACTCTATATACTTGTTTTAAAAGGGAAGGATATACTTTTGTTTTAATAAAACTTTGTTCTGAAATCTCTATATCTTTATTTAAAAAAAAAAGAAGGCTTTTAGAACTTTTCCCATAAATCTGTTTTTGTAAGAAGTCTCGTTTAAATCTTTTTCCCAAAAATACATCCCTGTTAAACTAGGTAAGAAGTCTCTTTTATAAACATTTTCCCGGAAAATCACCATTCGATTTATTTCTCCAAAACTCCTCCTTTTCCGACCATAACCCTTCATGGTCACTCAATCCCAACAACCCCATGCCGGCCCGTTGGCATAGTTGCATAAAACATTTTCCACTTTCAAATCACAAAACTCTTCACTTCCCGACCATAGCCCGTCATGGTCAATCATTCTCCAGCAACCTCATACCAGCCCGTCGGTAGAGTTGCAGATACAACACATCTCCATTTTATTTTCAAATCTCAAAACTTTGCAAAACTTGCACATGGTCAAAGCAGTTCTTTCCAACTGTCCATATCCGAGGACTCGGCTATTCGAATAGTTTTGACCCTCTGCAGAGGTAGCACGCTTTTCCCACACCCATCCGGTAACTCATCGTGTCAGCCACGTCCCGCCATACAAGGTGTATGCGAAGTTGAGCCACCGACCATAGCCTGTCCTTTGCTCATGCTAGTATAGGACCCTACCGCTACGAAACTTTCCAACACACTTAACCCAGCCCGTCGGAATCTAAGTGTGAGGACTCGTAGTTCTGCCCGGCGATTTATGGTGAAACCTTCAATCCTCTTTCTCCAATACACTCATACCAACTCTGTTGGCAGACTTCTCTTAAGAGGACCCAGGTCAGGGGTAGGTCACCAAACCATCCCCTCATGGAACGAGGTCATCCTCGTTGTTGAGGCATCCAGTACTAATATGAGCAAACTATATGACTACGCCCTTTCCCATAGGTGGGTAAATGTGGTCGCACAGGTTATTGGTTGTTCTGTAAGTACAAGGACACAATGTGCATTTTTCATAAACATCACCATTCACCATTTCCACACCGACATCTCGGTATTCCACAACCACACGAGTATTTTCAAAGGAGTTTTGAATAAACAATGTTTTTTCCCATCCTATAGTTTGAAAAAGAAATTCCAGCTAATATCTCCATATAGGGTGTCAAAATAATATACTTATAATTTGGAAAAGGGTTTTCAAAATCATAACTTTTGTGGCAAACACCATATAAATAACTTTTGCTCTTTATAAGTAAAACATGTGAACCAAAATAGATGTATATAAATGCAAGCTCAGAGGATAGCTTGCCTTGCTCGGCAAAGTGATCTGGGTCTTGATCTTCAGGTTCAACAAATTTCCCTTCCTCAATAACTCCATTCCAAAGACCACTCCGGTAGTGTTTATATCTAGCGTCGCAAACATGAGAATAACACAACAATCAACAAGCAAACCAAACCACAAGTGGTAGACAGACAAGTAACATCCCGTAAGCTTCGAGCTAATCGTTCGGGCAACAGCTAGGATCTACACTTACGAGGGTTTTATTCGAGTCAGTAGTCCATCACCTATACGCAAGCTAGGTACATCGATCACAAAACTATCTGAGGCGAAGGTTAACAACAAGCACCTCCTGTTTAACAGGAAATACTTCAGACAAAAGTTAGGTCACTATATATTTTCTGTGAGTCAAAATATTATACCAAGTTAGGATATGATAAAGTGAAACACTAGGAACCTAGCAAAATTGGATTTGCTCCAAAAATTATTACTGATTAATTTATAAAACCCTTTTTAAATCTGCCCTTTTGTTAATGTGTTTTAAACAACATTACAAAATAATGTTCCATGTTTGGAAACAAGGTGGAACATGAAAGTCATCATTTTCTGAACATTTTAAGTGGTCAAACTTAATTTTTGGATCCTTATTTTTAAAGATATGAATTTTCCTAATTTGTTTTATATTCTGCCATTTTCTTTATTTCAATAAAACAACAATTAAACTAATTTATTTGGATAGGTGAATTACACCAAAAGACAGCCCTTATTTATCTGAACATTTTGGTATATTGTTTGCAATTTTTGGACAAGTATTTAATTAGTTATGAATTTTTGAAGTTTAAATTTGAATCTGGCTGTTTATTTTATTTTCCAGAAAAACTAACGAAACGTTTTGAACCGAGCAGCGCGCTACACACGGTCACTGACGTGTGGGCCTGCGGCCACGCTGGCGCTGACTGGGCTGGGTGCGGCTGCGCTGGCCACCGCGGTCACTGACCAGTGGGGCCCGCCTGTCAGCGTGTGGATAAATAGGAAAAAGGGTTGCGCCGCGCGGGATTCGAACCGGAGACCTCGCGCGCGGGTGTGCTGTGTGCTAGCCACTGGGCTGGCTCGGTGCTGGTGATAGTATATGGGTGCACAGCCTTTTGAGGTGTGGACCGTGCACGGCGATGACGCTCACGGCCGCGGCGACCACCGGCGACGACGCGCCCGGGATCGACGACAGCGCACGCGCGTGACCCGTTTTCTACCCGTATTGGACACGTACGTGTGTGGGCCACTCCCTGGCGGAGACAGCGACCAAATGGCCACCGGAGACGGCGTCCACGGCGAACCACGGCGGCGGATGGACACGGCTAGCGGCGAACCGACGAACAACAGCGATCTGGGGTGAACGGAGATGTCCAGGAGGTGCGCCTGCTCACCCTCGATGCGTGGGTGCAATCCGTTGGTGCTGAGGTGGTCGGAGGCGGTGGCGAGCTTGATCGGAGTGCGACGGCCGGAGAGGAAGAAGACGGCGGCGATCTCGCGAACGACGGCGTCCCACCTCGATTCCTTGCACGGAGATGAAGAGGACGGTGAGGCGCATCTTCTGGCGGTCCTGGATTTACTCGGGGATGCTCCAATCGCCGGCGATGCTCGACGGCGAGCTCGGCCGAGGTGCGGCCATGGTGGAGAGAAAACAGAGAGGGAGAGAGAGAGAAAGGAGAGCGAGTGAGCGAGAGAGGAGGAGAGCAGCTTCGGGGGGGGTCTCTTATCCTTCTCCTCGCAGGGCAACGGAGAGGAGGGGGGGGGGGTCCGGGTGGGCGACGCACGGGAGGACGACAACGGCCTCGTCGGCACTGCTGCTACAGAGAAGACGACGTTCTTCCAGAAAACCCCCGGACTTCATTTTCTATTTACAATCAAGTCCTTTTCTGTTTTATTTTAAAACCAGAAGCTGTTCAGTGATTTAATTGAGGCACTAAATCATTTTCTAAAAATCTGAGAAAATTCATGTAGCCTCCCATATACATTTAGAAGCTCCACAAAAATTGGCTTTTGAAAATAAAATGTTTTGAACTATTTTTGTTCATAGGATTTAAATAAATGATTTTTGGTAAAACTAAATTAACATTTCTTTAAAATTTTAAAACAAGTGATAAAATATTGTTTTGAACTTTTGGAACTTTCTTGACAATTATGGTAACTTCAATTAAGTTATATTTTCATGGAGAAAATATTGGTTTGAAAGAAACAGAGAAATAGGGAGGAATAATTTATTAAGATCATTTATTTATCATGATCTTAATTTCCTTTTGTTAAATACTTTGAGAGTTTTGTTTAAAATTGAAAAGTATGTTTACTTGAGGAGGGAGTGAGATGGGGTTTAAATGATTATTATTTCATCTCATTCCTAGAATAAGGAAATATAATTGTTTTCATAAAATAGAGGAATAGAGATAGAGGGAAATTAAATAAGATCATTTCCCTTAATTTAGGATTTCAATTAGGTGTGAATACTTCTAGAGGGTTTGTTTTTATTCAAGTCACATACCAAATTTGTTGTCAAGTGTGTCTTATTCTAGTATTAAGCACAACTGAGGAATTACCCTCACAAGCGACAAACACAACAAGATCAACAGTGGCATACACAAAAGATCAACAACACAATCAAGACCACACAATTCAAACCACAAGAATTAATCACACCACCATTTACATAATTAACAATATTATCTTATAAATATGATCACACTTAATTATGACAAGATGATGTTTAAAACTATCTCAACTCCACCTTGATACTTTTGGAAAGGGTTTTGAGCAAGGCAAAATATGTGGGGTAATATATTTCCCACTTGTGTTCTTTTTAAAAGGGAAGTGATAATCAAGGTTTATAAAATGGGAGTTGCATACAAATGCAAAATATCAAGTTTAAAAGATAGATAGGAGATAGCATATAGATCTCCATATTTTTGGGAACACCTAGCTTTGGAAATACCTTTACTTTCTCAAATAGTGGGTATTAGTTTTGGTTGTTGCTAAACCAATATCATTGAAATGGAGTTGGCCAAAATAAGAATGGAAAAGATACATGGAATATTTTTCTTGTCATGACATGATCACCAAGTTAATAATATTTTCATCCTGGTTGAGTTTCTGGTTAATATTTACTAGTCAAACAACAAGTCACACAAGGTCACACATAGCAATGGGATGGAAAACACAATCATCAGTAAAATATTTCAAAAAGTTTTTGTTGGTTCTGAATTTTGGTCTTGTAAAAACTAAGTTTTTCTTAGTTTCCAAATTTGGGATGTGACAGCTCTTCCCCCCTTAAAAATAAATCTCGTCCTCGAGATTTGCCCGGTGGTAACAGGGGAGTACGAGGGCACGGGTTTTGGGCAGGCTATACTTCTGAGGTCGCTGCTTCTTTAGTATGGTCACCATGTGAGATCTTGACAAATTGATGTTGCGAGGCTTTCTTTGTCGATGATCTTCTGTGCTGAGTTCTGATCCTTGATGATGGGTTGACTTGCTGATCGGCACTGAGGGATAATCGTGGTTGGCTGCTTCCAGATACTATAAGGCTGAAAGCGCACGGATCTAATTATTACCACGTTCTTGTATACCTATTGCAGGTCTTCCCCCCTTAAAAAGAGGTTTTTGAACGGTCATGATGAGGGTTGCATCTGGAGTTGACTTGGAGGCATTGTTCTTCTTGGGTAGCTTGAAAATCTTCGTCTTGGGTGTCGCTCCTTGGTGCTTGGAGTTGGTGCAAATATCACTTCCTGATATTGTCTCCTTACGAGGGTCGCAGGTGGGGACGCATTGTTTTCCGGATGCGTCGAGCCTATGTACTCGACTCTCTCCGGTTTCTAGTTAGAAAAAGGATAATAAAAACTTCTATTTGAATCTCAGCTTGCTTGGGGGTTGGTGTCGTCCATAGCAGGTGCTTCCGTGGTTTGATTCTTCTTAGTGACTTCCGGTAGATGTTCTTCACGCTTTTCTTCCTTCGGCTTGGCGGGAAAAAGGCTGTCCCGAAAGACTTCTTTGGTTCGGGTTCTTCAGGAAGCTTTGCAGGTGTCTTCACAAGCAAGTTAGAGTGCAACAGAATAGTTAGACTTTCCGGGAAAACCTTCTGGTTGAGGGGCTTAAGTTAGTTTTCAAGGGAATTAGGTGCTATACTCTGAACATCAGGCTTATTGTACCTAAGATCCAAAACAACCAAATTTACATAGGCCTCTAATTCTCGAGTCTTCAAAATACCATTCCAACATCTCTGGTAAGGCTACTAATATCAACTAGTTAACTGAATCATGACTTTTGCCCAAGCTAAAATTATTAACCCACCATCATCTTCTTCGGGCATAAACTCTTTATCATATTATAGTTCAATCTATCGGATACCCATCGAACCTTTCAGGCTCAGTCTTCCCATTACATCTTGTCACAAAAATCATAGTAGTCCACCAATTATTTCTTGATTAATTTATTCCCCAGATAGGCATATCTCAAATTATCTGACTCCTTCAGGTTGCCATCTTCCCACGATCATATCATCAAAGATAAATAAAGCATCCAACAATCATGTGATCATCCCATCAAGAATTTGACCCACTTTCTAACCAAATTCAGATTTCATCTCGACACTTTCGGGCCTTGATCTCTTAATCAAATATAAACGATCTTTCTAAGAATAATCCAAACAGAGCATGACAAGCTCTGAAAACTACTGTCACCTAGAATGTCTTGCGACTAGACCAAGTCATATTGATTCCTAGAATCCGATAAAAATTCACTTATCCTCCACCAATTATTTCTTGCATACAACGATCTATTCATTTGCTAACTCATTTTTGACCACTTCCTATAATTCCATAAGAATTTAGTACAAGGTCACTTGCGCTAGGGATCACCCTAAACATTCCAACACCGGAGTATCCTTCTTAATTTACTTGCTTCTAACCAATCCAACATCATTTTATCAGCAAGTGCTTCCTAAAAATCCAATAACTTTCACTTTTATTTCTAAACCTTAGATCAAGGGTCACGTCTTCTAGCTCTAGATAACCACCAGTGGTTGGGAACCACAACTGGTTAGCCCCAGAGTATTAATCAAATATATCATCTACCCAAACCCAATTAATTTATCGATCCACTCCAAGTTTTCACTCCTATTCTAAACCTCAAATGTTTGACATTACCACATTATCCAACAAATTTTGATTTCATCATGATCCTTTTGAGTAATAAACTCATAGTTCAACACTCTTATATCCTCCTAAAGTCTCTTTTCTACTAACTAGTTTTGAGTCGTCCTATGGCACCTCTTTCCTTTGTCTAGAAAAAGCAGTTAGTAATTTTGCAAAAATTGGTTAGATGAGAAACTAAAGTTAGATAAATTATGTTAGTTATGTTAGTTTTTCATATTGTTTTGTTAGTCCGACGGGACACGACTTGTGTCATCTAACGTCGGGTCTTGAATCTTCATCTTTCTCGATGGCTTGCTGTGGTTGTACAAAATGACGTATGTAGGCAGGTATCCGTCTTGCAGAAGATCGCAAAGTCTTGGGGTAGAGAGTATTCCATACCTTGCTTCTCTTACTAGGAGAAACTTTTCTGAAGGGTTTTTCTAAGTCGAACTTTTGAGAGGGTACAAAAAGTACATCTATGGCCAACACGGCAAAAAGGTTTTTGCAAACAGTCTAAAATAAAGCAACAGATAAAAGTGTGGTTACTTTGGGTTCCCGACAAGACGGGTTTTGTGAAACACACAAGGAAAACAACACACATGAATGCCACACACAAGCAAGATCAATCAAGGCCTTTTAGCACCAACAGGCGTTTAATACCGTGGAAGATGGGTTTTGCTCAAGTAAAACGAGCTTATCCTATTGATCCTATGGGTCTTTGTATCTCGAGGATTTTCTTCACCTTGTCCAAGTGGGAAACTTTGGCGGTGAAATTACTGCGATTTCGGAAGGTTGCACGGATCATCGGTCTTCGCATATAAATCGCCTTGCTGTTGAAGTCTTCGGTTTGCTAAGTACCCAGGTCTGGTTTGGGGTGTCGTCAAGTATGTAAGTTTGAATGGAGGTAAGACAACAGATGGAAACTTTTGATAAACCTTTAGACAAGAGATAAGGTTTAGAATAATTCGAGAAGGTGAAAAGAGTGGAAGCTACACTTAGGCTTCCTTAATACAAGTAATTTTAGGTAGTAATATTTTTCTTTCCAAAATAATTCTCTCGTATGGGCCTTGGTGAAACAGGGCTGTTGAAGTCTTCATTTTATCGCCTTAGTCTTCAGCTGGAATACTTGGGATTGTCGAGGTAGTAACTGAGTGGAATTGTCGATATTGAGTTGAGGTCTTCGAGGTTTCTTGCTTTATTGATACTGACGATCTTGGTATTTGCAGATCAATCACCTTGATGCTGAATGTTGAATATTTGAGATGGAAGCTCTTTCTTGTAGGTGCTAGCTAATCAGGTCTCACTTGGGTTCATCGTCAAGTATTTTGAACGGGTAAGAGAGAGTAGAGAAATCCTTGGAAAATCTTAAAATAGAGGGATGAGGCTCAGAAATATTTGAGAAGATACAAGAGTGGATGTTATTTTCAGACTTCCTTAGATGAAAACATGTTTTTGGTAACAATAAATTTTAACAAAATATTTCTTTCCTAACTAACGTCCATGCTAACTAAGGTCTGTTACAGTCAGGATGGCTCTGATACCAAGTCTGTGGGGACCCCGGATTAACTATCCGAGATACCCGTTATGTTTCCTGCAACAATCCCATGATCAGTCTGTTGTTGCACATAACTCGAATTGGTATCACAGATCACCCATAAATACCGAATAAATTTACTTACTTGATTGAAGCCATAACTTCATCAGGTACTCGCAGCGGAAATCACCAATTCAACGTGGAGCCCAAGTCATTTGCCTTAACCCTACAGGCAGCTGACTGGGAAGCGCCCTAGTTCGCATTGATGTCTTTAACCACTTTTTCATCGAACTGCTCCTCTTCAGAATCTGGCTAAGACAATAGCCAGGGACGAAACCAATATGAGTACATTTGAATGTACTCGCAAACTACCCCCGAAATGAGCATGCACTACTCTTTTTATTGTTTAAATAAAACTTTCTTTACTTTGAAAACTCTATATACTTGTTTTAAAAGGGAAGGATATACTTTTGTTTTAATAAAACTTTGTTCTGAAATCTCTATATCTTTATTTAAAAAAAAAGAAGGCTTTTAGAACTTTTCCCATAAATCTGTTTTTGTAAGAAGTCTCGTTTAAATCTTTTTCCCAAAAATACATCCTGTTAAACTAGGTAAGAAGTCTCTTTTATAAACATTTTCCCGGAAAATCACCATTCGATTTATTTCTCCAAAACTCCTCCTTTTCCGACCATAACCCTTCATGGTCACTCAATCCCAACAACCCCATGCCGGCCCGTTGGCATAGTTGCATAAAACATTTTCCACTTTCAAATCACAAAACTCTTCACTTCCCGACCATAGCCCGTCATGGTCAATCATTCTCCAGCAACCTCATACCAGCCCGTCGGTAGAGTTGCAGATACAACACATCTCCATTTTATTTTCAAATCTCAAAACTTTGCAAAACTTGCACATGGTCAAAGCAGTTCTTTCCAACTGTCCATATCCGAGGACTCGGCTATTCGAATAGTTTTGACCCTCTGCAGAGGTAGCACGCTTTTCCCACACCCATCCGGTAACTCATCGTGTCAGCCACGTCCCGCCATACAAGGTGTATGCGAAGTTGAGCCACCGACCATAGCCTGTCCTTTGCTCATGCTAGTATAGGACCCTACCGCTACGAAACTTTCCAACACACTTAACCCAGCCCGTCGGAATCTAAGTGTGAGGACTCGTAGTTCTGCCCGGCGATTTATGGTGAAACCTTCAATCCTCTTTCTCCAATACACTCATACCAACTCTGTTGGCAGACTTCTCTTAAGAGGACCCAGGTCAGGGGGTAGGTCACCAAACCATCCCCTCATGGAACGAGGTCATCCTCGTTGTTGAGGCATCCAGTACTAATATGAGCAAACTATATGACTACGCCCTTTCCCATAGGTGGGTAAATGTGGTCGCACAGGTTATTGGTTGTTCTGTAAGTACAAGGACACAATGTGCATTTTTCATAAACATCACCATTCACCATTTCCACACCGACATCTCGGTATTCCACAACCACACGAGTATTTTCAAAGGAGTTTTGAATAAACAATGTTTTTTCCCATCCTATAGTTTGAAAAAGAAATTCCAGCTAATATCTCCATATAGGGTGTCAAAATAATATACTTATAATTTGGAAAAGGGTTTTCAAAATCATAACTTTTGTGGCAAACACCATATAAATAACTTTTGCTCTTTATAAGTAAAACATGTGAACCAAAATAGATGTATATAAATGCAAGCTCAGAGGATAGCTTGCCTTGCTCGGCAAAGTGATCTGGGTCTTGATCTTCAGGTTCAACAAATTTCCCTTCCTCAATAACTCCATTCCAAAGACCACTCCGGTAGTGTTTATATCTAGCGTCGCAAACATGAGAATAACACAACAATCAACAAGCAAACCAAACCACAAGTGGTAGACAGACAAGTAACATCCCGTAAGCTTCGAGCTAATCGTTCGGGCAACAGCTAGGATCTACACTTACGAGGGTTTTATTCGAGTCAGTAGTCCATCACCTATACGCAAGCTAGGTACATCGATCACAAAACTATCTGAGGCGAAGGTTAACAACAAGCACCTCCTGTTTAACAGGAAATACTTCAGACAAAAGTTAGGTCACTATATATTTTCTGTGAGTCAAAATATTATACCAAGTTAGGATATGATAAAGTGAAACACTAGGAACCTAGCAAAATTGGATTTGCTCCAAAAATTATTACTGATTAATTTATAAAACCCTTTTTAAATCTGCCCTTTTGTTAATGTGTTTTAAACAACATTACAAAATAATGTTCCATGTTTGGAAACAAGGTGGAACATGAAAGTCATCATTTTCTGAACATTTTAAGTGGTCAAACTTAATTTTTGGATCCTTATTTTTAAAGATATGAATTTTCCTAATTTGTTTTATATTCTGCCATTTTCTTTATTTCAATAAAACAACAATTAAACTAATTTATTTGGATAGGTGAATTACACCAAAAGACAGCCCTTATTTATCTGAACATTTTGGTATATTGTTTGCAATTTTTGGACAAGTATTTAATTAGTTATGAATTTTTGAAGTTTAAATTTGAATCTGGCTGTTTATTTTATTTTCCAGAAAAACTAACGAAACGTTTTGAACCGAGCAGCGCGCTACACACGGTCACTGACGTGTGGGCCTGCGGCCACGCTGGCGCTGACTGGGCTGGGTGCGGCTGCGCTGGCCACCGCGGTCACTGACCAGTGGGGCCCGCCTGTCAGCGTGTGGATAAATAGGAAAAAGGGTTGCGCCGCGCGGGATTCGAACCGGAGACCTCGCGCGCGGGTGTGCTGTGTGCTAGCCACTGGGCTGGCTCGGTGCTGGTGATAGTATATGGGTGCACAGCCTTTTGAGGTGTGGACCGTGCACGGCGATGACGCTCACGGCCGCGGCGACCACCGGCGACGACGCGCCCGGGATCGACGACAGCGCACGCGCGTGACCCGTTTTCTACCCGTATTGGACACGTACGTGTGTGGGCCACTCCCTGGCGGAGACAGCGACCAAATGGCCACCGGAGACGGCGTCCACGGCGAACCACGGCGGCGGATGGACACGGCTAGCGGCGAACCGACGAACAACAGCGATCTGGGGTGAACGGAGATGTCCAGGAGGTGCGCCTGCTCACCCTCGATGCGTGGGTGCAATCCGTTGGTGCTGAGGTGGTCGGAGGCGGTGGCGAGCTTGATCGGAGTGCGACGGCCGGAGAGGAAGAAGACGGCGGCGATCTCGCGAACGACGGCGTCCCACCTCGATTCCTTGCACGGAGATGAAGAGGACGGTGAGGCGCATCTTCTGGCGGTCCTGGATTTACTCGGGGATGCTCCAATCGCCGGCGATGCTCGACGGCGAGCTCGGCCGAGGTGCGGCCATGGTGGAGAGAAAACAGAGAGGGAGAGAGAGAGAAAGGAGAGCGAGTGAGCGAGAGAGGAGGAGAGCAGCTTCGGGGGGGGGTCTCTTATCCTTCTCCTCGCAGGGCAACGGAGAGGAGAGGGGGGGGGGGGGGTCCGGGTGGGCGACGCACGGGAGGACGACAACGGCCTCGTCGGCACTGCTGCTACAGAGAAGACGACGTTCTTCCAGAAAACCCCCGGACTTCATTTTCTATTTACAATCAAGTCCTTTTCTGTTTTATTTTAAAACCAGAAGCTGTTCAGTGATTTAATTGAGGCACTAAATCATTTTCTAAAAATCTGAGAAAATTCATGTAGCCTCCCATATACATTTAGAAGCTCCACAAAAATTGGCTTTTGAAAATAAAATGTTTTGAACTATTTTTGTTCATAGGATTTAAATAAATGATTTTTGGTAAAACTAAATTAACATTTCTTTAAAATTTTAAAACAAGTGATAAAATATTGTTTTGAACTTTTGGAACTTTCTTGACAATTATGGTAACTTCAATTAAGTTATATTTTCATGGAGAAAATATTGGTTTGAAAGAAACAGAGAAATAGGGAGGAATAATTTATTAAGATCATTTATTTATCATGATCTTAATTTCCTTTTGTTAAATACTTTGAGAGTTTTGTTTAAAATTGAAAAGTATGTTTACTTGAGGAGGGAGTGAGATGGGGTTTAAATGATTATTATTTCATCTCATTCCTAGAATAAGGAAATATAATTGTTTTCATAAAATAGAGGAATAGAGATAGAGGGAAATTAAATAAGATCATTTCCCTTAATTTAGGATTTCAATTAGGTGTGAATACTTCTAGAGGGTTTGTTTTTATTCAAGTCACATACCAAATTTGTTGTCAAGTGTGTCTTATTCTAGTATTAAGCACAACTGAGGAATTACCCTCACAAGCGACAAACACAACAAGATCAACAGTGGCATACACAAAAGATCAACAACACAATCAAGACCACACAATTCAAACCACAAGAATTAATCACACCACCATTTACATAATTAACAATATTATCTTATAAATATGATCACACTTAATTATGACAAGATGATGTTTAAAACTATCTCAACTCCACCTTGATACTTTTGGAAAGGGTTTTGAGCAAGGCAAAATATGTGGGGTAATATATTTCCCACTTGTGTTCTTTTTAAAAGGGAAGTGATAATCAAGGTTTATAAAATGGGAGTTGCATACAAATGCAAAATATCAAGTTTAAAAGATAGATAGGAGATAGCATATAGATCTCCGTATTTTTGGGAACACCTAGCTTTGGAAATACCTTTACTTTCTCAAATAGTGGGTATTAGTTTTGGTTGTTGCTAAACCAATATCATTGAAATGGAGTTGGCCAAAATAAGAATGGAAAAGATACATGGAATATTTTTCTTGTCATGACATGATCACCAAGTTAATAATATTTTCATCCTGGTTGAGTTTCTGGTTAATATTTACTAGTCAAACAACAAGTCACACAAGGTCACACATAGCAATGGGATGGAAAACACAATCATCAGTAAAATATTTCAAAAAGTTTTTGTTGGTTCTGAATTTTGGTCTTGTAAAAACTAAGTTTTTCTTAGTTTCCAAATTTGGGATGTGACAAGGATCTAGGGGAAACCCGGGTCTGCCGCCCAGGACACCGAGGTTCCACACGCCAGCGGGTCACTTTTCCAATCCAGCAGATAACGTGTACGCTGCAACTTTAGCACTTGACCGTATTCCATTGGGAGACTCGCCAGCAGAGATCGAAGCTCGGCGTGCCATTGATATGTTGCGCACTGCGGTAGTTCAGCAAGTTCTGTATTTAAAGGAGAAAAGCGCGCTTCATTCTACAACTTATTGTAGTAAGAGTCGCCACGGTGGGAACCCGCCATTGGCCGGGTTTGCCGCGGTGCAGCAGCAAAATCCGCCTCAGCAGAACCAGAACAATCAGCAGCATCAACCCGCCCCCACAATTTCAGTGGCTCAGCAGATAGTCAATAGATCGTGAGCGGGAAGAAGCGCAGCCAATGCAAACCCGGCAGTACCAGCAGCTGGAGTACCACAAGGAGGACCGGGTCCCGCGCCCGCAGCGTCCGCAAGCTCGCCGGGTAACAATAATTTGTTAGCAAGTTCTTCCACCTTAGCAGGGCCAAAGTGTCTTTCAGATGCCATTAGAGCAGAGCCTTTTCCTGAGAAGTTCAAGGAGCCAAGCAAGATTGCCAATTATGAGCCGAGCATAGACCCGGCGAGTTGGTTGAGCAGCTATGAGATGGCGATGTGTATACGCAATGCCACAGAGAATGTTTGTGCAAAGTATATGTATTTGATGATGAGTGATGGTGCAGCAAAGTTGTGGTTCAAGAATCTGCCAGAGAAGTCTATCAATTCTTGCGATGAGTTGAAAACAATTTTTATCAAGCACTTTCAGGGCACGTGCAAGCGATTATTTTCCATTGAAGATATGGATCGTTGCGTACGGAGGAAGGGCGAGTCAGCGCGTCACTGGATGGGCCAGGTCACGGAGATCCTGCACTCTTCATCTGGCATTGAACCCAAGGACGCAATTTCATCCATGGAGAAAACTTGCAAGTACGCTCCCTTGGTCCAGAAGCTGGGCCGCATGAAGGAGGGACACCGGGTTAAGCCTGTTACTATGGCAGAATTGATGGATGCCTGCAACAGGCACGCAGTCACGGACAAGACCCAGGATGATAGTGAGGAAGAAAAAGGGAAAGGTGCTGCGAATAATGGAGGAAAGAACAACAATGGCTCGGGAAGTAACAACAACAACAACAATCAGAATCAACATAAGCGTGGGCATCAGGAAGGAAACTCAGAGCTAGTGGCAAATGCAAATGCCGGGTTTCATAGGCAAAGGATGGACGGGAATTATCAGGAAAACAGAGGTTATCAGGAAAATAGAGGTTATCAGGAAAACAGAGGTTATCAGGGAAACAATGGGAGTTACAGTGGTGGAAATAGCTATCAAGGGTCACGTCCAATGAGCACTGAAGAGGCCTTCAGCCGTGTCCTCGTCATAGCAAGAACGGCAGACCCGCCAATTATTCATTGGCCCAGTGTGTAGATCTGAACAGGTGGAAAACAATGAAATTCAGAGAGCTTTGCAAGGAGCAAACAGAAGTGGAGGACCCGGCCCGAGTGTTAACCCGGCTGCGGGGCCTCTAACTGGAGCAAATGCGGTACCTACTGGGAATACAGGACCCGGCCAAAATACAGGTAACCAGGGTGGATTCTCAAATCAGCCGAGGCAACTTGGCCAATATCATATATATACCAGTGGCACGACCAAGAGAGAGAGAAAGATAGTCAAAAGGGCAGTTAACTCAGTGGCCGTAGGGGTACCAAGGTATCTAAGATGGTCAGAGCATACCATTACCTGGAGCAGAGCAGATCACCCGGATGTGGTGGAACACCCGGGTCTGCTTGCGTTAGTTGTGGCTCCTCAAGTTCATGGCTTTGTGTTAAAGAAGGTTTTGATGGACGGTGGCAGTAGCATTAATATCCTATATTGGGAGACATTTATACGTATGGGTCTGAAGGAGTCACATTTACAGAAAACATCAACACTATTTCATGGTATAGTTCCTGGGAAATCAGCTACACCAGAGGGAAAAATTTCATTAGAGGTTGCTTTTGGCGAGTCTATCCATAACTTTAGGTCAGAGTGGCTCACTTTTGAGGTGGTGAAATTTCCAAGTCCTTATCATGCGTTGTTTGGAAGGCCGGCTTTTGCCAAGTTCATGGCAAGGCCGTGTTATGTGTACTTGCAGTTGAAGATACCGGGTCCCAAGGGGATCATTACTATTCATGGTAACAGAGAAATCGTGGCAGAATGTGACGAGGGAGATGCAGCCCTAGCAGAGCGAACTTGTGCTAGAGAGGAGCTGAAAGCTTACAGGTCTAATCTTGACCCGCAGGACAACAAGGCACTCAAAAAACCAACAACAGAAGATGACAGGGCAAAGTTTAAAGCAGCAAAAGATACTAAGATGGTGGATTTTGTGCCTGGGGATTCCTCCAAGCAGTTCGCCATAGGGACCATCCTAACTGACAAATAGGAAAGCGCGCTCATCGAGTTCATCCGTGAGAATCGGGATGTTTTTGCATGGACACCTAGTGACATGCCAGGCATTCCGACTGAACTCGCTGAGCACCATTTACATGTTGATCCAAAGGCAAGGCCGGTAAAAAAGGTTTGAGAAAAATGAATGCAGAGAGAAGAAAAGCTATAGGAGAGGAGATAGCCCGGTTATTGGAAGCCGGCTTCATCATGGAAGTTTTTCACCCAGAGTGGTTGGCTAACCCGGTTTTGGTTCTGAAGAAAAATAATGAGTGGAGGATGTGCATCGATTTTACGAGTCTCAACAAGCATTGTCCCAAGGACCCGTTTGCACTGCCGCGCATCGATCAAATTGTGGACGCAGTTGCAGGCAGCGAGCTCTTATGCTTTCTGGACGCATATTCAGGTTATCATCAGATCAAGCTTAATAGGCAGGATTGGGAAAAGACATCATTCATCACCCCCTTTGGTGCTTTTTGTTACAAGACCATGACTTTTGGGTTGAAGAACGCAGGAGCAACTTATCAGAGGTGTATTCAAAACTGTTTTCATGATCATATTGGACGCAATGTGCATGCTTATGTGGATGATGTGGTGATCAAGTCAGAAAAAGTCGGGTCATTTATCAGTGACCTTACAGAAACATTCAAAAATTTGAGGAAGTACAAGATGAAGCTTAACCCCACAAAGTGCGTGTTTGGAGTTCCAGCGGGAAAGTTGCTTGGTTTCATTGTGTCAGAACGTGGAATTGAGGCAATCCCGGAAAAAATCAGAGCCATCCAAAGTTTGAAAAAACCAGAGGAATTGGCAGATGTTCAGAAGTTGACAGGATGTGTGACTGCGCTAAGCCGGTTTATATCCCGGCTCGGAGAAAAAGCAATCCCTTTGTACAAGTTACTGAAGAAAACAGACAATTTTGTGTGGAATCAGGAAGGAGATGTGGCATTTGAAGCTCTGAAGAAACAATTATCAGAAGCGCCAGTTCTGGCGGCCCCGGGTCCCAAGGAACCCATGTTTTATACGTCGCTGCCGGGCCTCAGGCTGTGAGTGCTGTGGTGGTGGTCGAGCGTAAGGAGGAAGGCAAGGAAAACCCGGTTCAGAGGCCGGTCTATTATGTTAGTGAGGTGTTATCAGAGGCGAAGCAGCGTTATCCACATTGGCAGAAACTAGTGTTTGGTGTTTTCATGGCAAGTAGAAAGTTGAAACCTTATTTTCAGGAGCATCCAATTACAGTGGTGAGTTCAATACCCGTATCACATTGACTATGTGCCTCGCACACCTATCAAGTCTCAAGCATTGGCTGATTTTCTTAATGATTGGACACAGTTGAGTGCACCACCCCTTGCGCCGGGTCTCGAGCCTTGGGTCATGCACTTTGATGGGTCTAAGCAAGCACAAGGTTCAGGAGCTAGAGTTGTGTTTACTTCTCCCAAGGGTGATAAGTTGAGCTACGTTTTGCAGATTCACTTTGATTGTTCTAACAATGTGGCAGAATATGAGGCCTTGTTGCATGGTTTGCGTATGGCAAAGGAGATGAGCATCAAGCATATCAATTGTTATGGGGATTCAGATCTTGTGGCACAGCAAGTTTCAGGAACATGGGATAGAAAAGATGCGACAATGGCGGCTTACAGAAGAGAGGTGGACAGGGTAGCCGGGTTTTTCTCAGGCTATCAGGTGGATCATATTGATCGCAGGAAAAATGATGCTGCAGATGCTTTGTCAAGACTCGGCTCATGTAGAGAGCCGGTTCCACCTAACGTTTTCTTGGACGAGCTATGGACTCCATCAGTCAAGCCTCAGGGTGTGGAAGAACTTGCGGGTCAGGAAGACCCGGATTCGCAGTTGGTGGCAGCAACTCATGAAATCCCAGAGTGGACAGAACCATACTTGGCGTATCTTTTGCGTGGAGAGCTGCCAGAGCAGGAAGTTATATCCCGGCAAATTGTGCGCCGGGCTAAGGCCTGCGTAGTTATTGATGGCAAGTTATATAAGAGAAGTGTTTCCGGAGTATTTCAGAGATGTGTGGTCATCATGCTTCAACGAGGTCTTTAGTAGCAAAAGCTTTCAGACACGGTTTCTTTTGGCTCACAGCTCAGGCAGATGCAGAGCGCCTGGTAAGCAGATGTGATGGTTGCCAGCGATACGCAAGGCAAATTCATGTGCTGGCTCAGGAGTTGCGAACAATACCTTTAACTTGGCCCTTTGCAGTTTGGGGGCTTGATATGGTGGGTCCTTTTAGCATGTCTCCTTGCAAGAAAACCCACCTCTTAGTTGCCATTGACAAGTTTACGAAGTGGGTTGAGGTGATGCCTGTTACAAATTGTGAAGCAGCTACAGCAGTCAAGTTTTTGAAGAAGATCATACATAGGTTTGGGTACCCTCATAGTATCATCACAGACAATGGCACCAACATGTCCCTTGGTGAGATGGCAAAGTTCTGTGGAAACCAGGGTATACGTTTAGATGTTGCTTCAGTTGCTCATCCGCAGGCCAATGGACAAGTAGTACGAGCAAATCAGGAGTTGCTTCGAGGTTTGAAACCACGTCTCTGGGTCCCGTGTCTCAGAGCCGCTGGAGCGTGGGTTGAGGAGTTGCCATCAGTAGTTTGGGGAATCAACACAACGCCAAACAGATCCACCAAGATGACCCCTTTCTTTATGGTGTATGGGGCAGAGGCAGTTTTACTGAGTGATATAATTCATGGCTCGCCTCACATGGCGGCTTACGTTGAAACAAAAAATGAGCAGACCCGGCAGGATTCTGTGGACCTGCTTGAGGAGAACAGAGAACAAGCACTGGAGAGATCAGTAGTGTATCAGCAGGATTTGAGGCGGTATCATAGTCGCCGGGTTAAAACTCGCACTTTCCAGGAGGGAGATTTAGTGCTGCGGTGGACGTAATCCAAGGAAGGGATGCACAAATTATCTCCTCCTTGGGAAGGGCCCTTCATCATAAGCAAGAAATTGAACAATGATTCATATTATTTAGTGGATGCAAGAGAAAAGTTCGAGTCTGTAAATGACACATCGCACTCTACCTTTTCATTGGAAGAGCGTGAGCGGCCATGGAACGTTGCCCAGCTGCGCCCATACTATACCTAGCATGAGAAAGAGATATGAGATGTAATACACGATGTAACAGGCAGCAGGTTTCAGACGCGCTCTTTTCCTTACCAGGGTACCTAAGGGGACTGGAAGGTTTTTAATGAGGCGGCTTGCTGACCTAACCTTTTCTATCAATAAAGTAAAGGTTGAACAGAAATTTGTCTTGTTTCAGTTTCAGTTTCAGTTTATATTGGCAAGTTGGTTATTTTTGTTTGTTTACATGTATGTTGTAGCAGTTCTCTGTTCAGCTTGGTCTTGGGGGCTGGCCATTGAGGTGGCAAAGTTTTTCCCCAAGACCCGGTTCATATGATTATCCGGGTCTCAAAATTTTCTGTGACCCGGTAAGAGCAGTTCTAGTTTAATATTTTTTGAATTCAGAACTATGCATATCTAGTTTAACTATCAGTTGTTTATGCTTTCTATCGTAGAACAAGTGTTATAGTTGTTTTTTATCTTTGAGGACGCCCAGAGAGCGTGTCCCACCAGTATGAGGATCAATGGGGTAATGTTGCGTAGTTAAGCCATTACTTTGCAAACATTGATCCAGGTCTTGGGGTCTCTTACTTCAATAGTTTGTAGCTGCAATCCCAAGACCCGGCTTTTATGCCACTAGTCGATTCTTGGTTATCTTGCTGTTGAGCTGATGTGACTCGCAATTTTATGGCCTGATTGCTCACCTGGAAATTCAATCAACCATGAGGCCCATTGGGACTTGGTTCGACCCTGTTTTTCTCAGAGAAGTTGCGACAGGGTATCCATGCGAAAGCCGGCTCACAGTTAAAGAAATCAAAAGGGTCATCGAAACCGCAGAAGAGGCATATTTCAAAGCAAAAGTTTGAGAGTAGCATAAAAGTTTCATCAGGTGCATAGGCGCACCATCAAAGGCATAGTGTAAACAGTGCTAAAGTTATTACAATAAGTGCCCAAACGGCCGAATAAGATTGTTTTCTTGCAGAGATAAAAGCATCTGCGTAAGTTTTCAAGCCTCGGCTTCAGGAGCCGGGTCGCGGGGAGGAGAGTCGGATGGTTGTTCCTCGACGGTTTTGCCGGGTCATCTTCCTCGGCGGCCGCCGGGTTAGCTTTTGTCTCCTTGGTCTCTTCGGTCTCTTTGGTCTTGGTCTTGCGCCGGGTGACTTGTCGAAGTGGCTGGAAGAAGTTTTCATCATCTTGTTCAACTATGACCCGTGATGGAGGAGGAATAACTGGCGTGGAAGAGCTGGGTGCAGTGAAGGTACCAGGAGCAGTCTTTGCCGGGCTAATGGAGTCCTTATATCTTTGCAGGAGATCGATGTGTTGTGGCTCATCATCCATGATCTCTTCATCGTTTTCGGTGTATCCAAGCTGCAAAGTGGTGAGCTTCATTTTGCTGGCAATCACAGTGGCAACGTGCCGGGTTTGCTTCACAACCCGGGCGTAGCACTTCTTATCGAATTCCTTTCCATCAGTGTCAAATTGGGGAAAGCCCTTCTTCAGGGGAGCCGGGTTTAGCTGGGGATGGTAGGCCTTTGCCAGGGCAAGACCTCGCATCACCCCGGCCCTGTATGCAGATCTCTTGAGCAGATGTATCCATTGTGGCATTGTTGACAGATGCCCAAGGACTTCAGTGTACTTGCTTGGTGGGTTCTCCCAGAGCCTTGCGGCTTTGATGACCTCGCAGCTGCCAAAGTATAGCTGGCGAGTCAGTGTGTACATGTACTTGATCTTCTCTGCAGCAGTTTTGCGGAGGTTCCCGTCACGAGGGCCTGCGTAAGGAAAAGCATAACAGTGAGATTATAAAACCGGGTTTTGCTTGCTCAGTTCAGTTCGAGTTCAGAGTAGTGCTTACCCACTAAAGATTCAACCATAGAGGTGATCATTCTCTTTAGCCGGGTCAGCTCACTGGTGGTGTCATCCAGCTGCTTTTGCAGTGTCTCCTGTTGCTCCTGGAAGTTCTCCTCGTTCTCCTGCATATCCTTCTTCAGATCAGAATTTTCTTGCGTCAGAGCAGTAACCTTTTCTTCTAAGGCCTGAAATTGGGCTGCATGGTCGGCCCGGGTCTCAGATTCAGTTTTGGCAGCGTCCTTGAGCCGGGTGATTTCAGCCTCGGCCTTGGCGTGGTCTTCCTGTTAAAATGCAAGAAGTTATGTTAGTCCCAGGTTACCGCAGGCAAGTTAACCCGGAACTTGGGGGCTATACATTTTAAAGTTTATCAGGGTGTGAGGTGTAGTTCCAGGTCGCCGCAGGCGTGCAACCCGGCACTTGGGGGCTACATGCGCAAAAAGTCTGAAATTTTTTAGTGTTAGTCCCAGGTGGCTGTGGACATCTAACCCAGCACTTGGGGGCTACAGTGTTCAAGTTTTGATGTACAAGTTGGAAATTTTTTAAAAGATGGAAGTTTTTAGTCCCAGGTTGTTGTGAATAGACAATCCGGCACTTGGGGGCTACAGGTTTGAAGTTTTTTACCTAAGGAATTCATATTGTAAGCACCAAGCTCATCAACAAGTGATGAACTTAGAGCTTGGGGGCTACTCAGGGTATCGTTATGCAAGAAAATATACAGGCAAGAAGTAAAAATGGGTACCTGATATCGTTTTTGAATTAGGGCGACCAGTTCTGTCTCCAGGTTCTTGTGTTGAGCAAGGTGAGAAAAATATTCATCGCAAAGTGCTGGAACGGACATGGCGTCCAGAGCCGGTAAATCTGATGAGGAAGCCGGGTTCTTGCCCTTGCAGGAGATGCCGGGTCAGCATCTGGAGCTGGCACCTTGGCAAGAGTCTCAGGAGCACTTTGTACTGGAACGTGCCGGGTTCCAGTAACTTGTACTTTGTCTTCTTTGGTTCCAGAGCCTAACCCGGGCGAATGAGCAGCTGGGGAGGATTCTGGCACAGGATCAGCAGTGTTTTTTGGAGAAGCCACAGGGGTTGCATGCTCCGTTGGCTCGTCTTTGTCCTCCGGTGGCTCTATTGTTGCTGGAGGAGGAGACGCCGCGGGAGGAGACTCCGGGTCTTCATCCGCAAAGGCTCTGGCACTGGAACAAGATAGTGTCTTAGTTACACAAAAAAGAGACAGTAAAGCATAGAGGTATGGAAAAGGTGTGCGAAGTATTTCTAACCCGGTGTTAATCTGGAAATCCTCGGGTGTGCTAACACCATCCGAGGAGGAATCTGACAAACGAGATGGTTTAGGAACCCGGATCTTGCCAGCTAAAGGAACTGTTTGCTGGGCGTCTTCTGGATGGATTTGGCCCAGCTTGATAAAAAGCGTTGAGGGATACCTGGGCTCAGGGAAGCATGGCTTGTAGAAGATCGGGTTTGGCGCCTCTTGTTCGCCTCAGCCTCCTTCTCAGCTTCCTTTTCCTGTGTTTATGCTTAAGTTTGAGATGAGTTCGTCATGAAAACTGTGAAGTGAGAATATGGTACCTTGGCAATGGTGGCCCGGGTCCTCTTTTGCGTAGGAGGTGCAGCAGTTTGGGGACCCGGCGCTATGTCAGAAGCCGGGTCAGTGGGGCCTGAAATAAGATTTGCCGGGTTATCAGTAGAAGTGTTCTTGTTGGGAACTTCGTTGTTAATCAATTGGATGAAGAGCCGGCCTACAGAGTCAAGCTCACCTTCTTCTTCGTCATCTTCACTTTCTGTGTCCTCCCCATCAGGAGAGGATGTAGGGGTAAAATCCACGCTCCACCACTTGGAGTCCTGAGAAAAAGCAGTCACAGTAAGTAACAGTCTATGGATGAAATTACCGGGTTAAAGTAAGCAAAAATGATCAAGTATTGGTTTTACCGTGGAGGGTTTGTTCTTGGCACTGAATGGGGCAAGCCCATCCAGCACAATGGGATCTTTCTTTTCGCCAAGCAATTTTTTGGCATTCTTCACGAGCTGATCATCAGTAAGTGTCATCTCAGAATAACGCATGTTATCTGTGGTTTCACCAGTGTATTGGCAAAATAGCCGGGTCCTGATGCTGAGTGGCTGGATGAACCAACCGATCCAGCACTTGACCAGATCTGTGCCCTTGAGGCCATGGGCGAGTAAAGCTCTGGCCCGGCGAAGGGTGGGCTCGAGCTTGACCCGCTCAGCGTCATCAGCATAGCTGTTCATCTTGGCTTCATATGTTAAACCCGAGTTCCGGAAAGCCGGATAACGGGCGTCATCAGATTCTGGTGAGGTGTCCTTGCAGTAAAAATATGTGTTTTGCCACCCCTTGGGATGGCTGGCTACAAGAAGAGCCGGGAAATCGCATTCCCTTCGGCGCTGGATCGCAACTCCACCATATGGGAGTACTTGGTCCTTGCGAGATGGGTTGCAATAGAAAAATTCAAGGAACAGCTCAAGGCTTGGGCCATTTGCAGATAATCCTCACAGAACACAACAAAGTTGCTGATGTTCAGCATAGAGTTGGGCACGATATCTTGAGGCCTAAGGCCGTAGTACTTCAAGACCCGGCGGAAAAATAGAGAGCCCGGGGGGCAAAAACCGCGTTGTACATGATCGAGGAAGACAACTACTTCACCTTCTTTGGGGTTGGGCCGGATTTCTTCCCCAGCAGCGCGCCAGCTGATCTCTGTTTTGGGAGGAAGCTCGCCGCAGTTTACGTACTCTTGCAGCATCAAGTTCGTCACCGTGGATTTGGTCCAGTTGACCTGAGTAGCCGCGGGGGCGGCGGAGCCAGATGCACCAGCGTGGGTGTTGTGAGGTTTCTTCGTGAGCTTCTTCGCCGCACGGGGACCTCCAGCCTTCGCTTTATCCTTCACCATGGCTGTGGATCTTCGAGGTTCCCTGGGTGCAACAATGGTGATGAGAAACCCTAGCCGTAGATGCGGTGTGTGGAGAGGAAAATATAAAGTAAATTTGGGCAAGATTCAAAGTGGAATCGAGTGCGGAGCACGGATGTGCGGGAGAATGATACCTGTGGATCTTCTCGCATGATTTGGAGGCTTGATTGGAGATTGGATCTGCGGATGCTACAGTGCGAGCGCGAGGAGGACGATGAAGATGAAGGGAGTGGGGAAATGACTGCGGTGAACGCTTGGTCTTCTATTTATAGGAGCAGTGAAAACCCTAGGGGTGTTGTGGTAAAAAGTGAAGGGATAAGGTTCTTTGACCAAAAGTCAACGACAAACGGAATGAGATAATTACGGGATATTAATTGATAAGATCACGATTGAGATGGATTGAGGACGGATTTACAGCTGGGTGATAATTTTCGCTAAGTGTTGGAAGTGAAACCCGGGAAAATGTGAACCCGGTATTCCTGAGCCGGGTTATGTTCTAAGCCGCCAAAAAGGATTGACCAAGCTAAGGAGAAAAGAGACGTTCTGGTATTTAATCAGTTGTGTGTTATTTTATATTTCAGGTGATTAACCCGGCTGGTCAAGATAACAGCTCTGCTCAAAGAAGCCCTACTCAAGAATAGAAGCATAGCATGCCAACCTGGCAACCAGGTTAATCTGGGGGCTACTGATGGGGGGATAATAATCCGGTAGGCCCATGAAGAGGGAAGCGTGACCCGCCCGGCCAGGCCAGCTAACCATCAGCGTGGGCTCGGTTATGTTGCTAGGCCAGTAGCTTTGGCGGTAACCCGGTTCAGGAAGGGAAGTTTCTAGAAGACCAGAGGCGGTTCGGGACTTGGAGGACACGAAGGCTAGAAGAGCTAGAGTAGGACTCCGAGTCTGGGTAGAGCCCAGGTTCATATTGTAAAGTGCCAGGAGACCCGGTCGTCTATATAAACCGGTCCCTAAGCTCTAGTTGAGGAGGACCTTTACGATTGAAGTTCAGGCGAGAGAACTATCGAGAGAAACACCCCAACCTTGTAACCTTGATCGAGATCCGGCTCTGTTGTCGTAGCCGGGTTATCGAGACCGAGATCAATAATAAGATAGTAGGAAGTAGGTCTTTATCTCCAATGGAGAGGCCGAACCTGGGTAAACCCTTTGTCCCTGCAGTGCTAAACAATCTCCTAGACACTAGTGTCGCCTTGCCCATCAACTCAAGCTACCCCAAAGTAGCATCTGCCGTGTTATCTACCCCACGACAGTTGGCGCCGTCTGTGGGAATCGTGTCCAAAGGTGTCACCATCATGGGAGAAGCAATGCAAGGAGTGGAGAATTTTGTTTTTGGTGAGATCACCCTCAACTCACAAGGATAGCCTGTCGTTGATGATTCTGGCTGGGGGCCAGAATCAGATCTGCTTAAATCAGGTGATGTTTTTCCAATTGGCAAGTTTAACGTTTTTGTTGGTATGATTGCAACTAGATCTGCTAGTGTTGGAGACTATGAATCTGTGTCAGGAGCTGCCACAATTGTTCAATCTGATGGAGAAGAATCAGTTGGTACGGCTGAAGATGAGTTGCCCTTGGGCGTACGCGAGGAGCGATCGGGAAACCTGGCTCCAATCCTGGGTGATGTGGTGGACCACGTGGATTCAGAATCAATCTTGCCCCTGTTTGAAGGCCGGTTCGGATATGGAGTAGAAGAAGAGGATGAAGAGGAGCAAGAGTCCGTCCCAAGCCCGGTTAGGAGGGTCGCGTATTACGCCGCTCCTTCGATCAACGCGGGAGCATCACCATCAACGGTCGTGCCACCAGCTTTTACTCCGGGTCAACAGCAGCAACCATTGCCACCAGTACTGGAGCTGGCGGGTCAAAGAGTTGATGGAGACCCGGCTTCGGTGTTAGAGGAAAGTGAAAACACGACGCGTTACAGGAACAGCTTCGGTTTTCTCAATAACCGAGCTCAGGGTGAGGAAAGAAAAAACACAACTGGAGCCCAGGCCATGTTTAACAATGGCCTGGTCCTAGATCCAACAGCACTCACGAGGATTATTACTCCAGAAAACGCGGCAGCCAGAGCTATAGAATTGGATACAGCACGCCCGGCTCTGGAGCAGGTGCGCAGAGACACAATGGCAGAGAAGCAAGATATGGAGGTTAGGCGAAAGCAGTTAGAGGATGAGGAAAATCGTCTCAATGAGATGACCAGGGCACACCGGAGGAGGCACCAGAGCCGGCTGGCTCCAGGAGAAAATGCCATAAATCCCGCAATATTGTTTAAGACCCCAGAAGATCAACCAATCGTTATGGCTCAGGTGGCTCTAGTTGATAGAACAAACGCAGAACCAGGAAGAGAAACAGGAAGGCTGGAGTTACAGCTGCAGCGGTGCCGGGTCTTCTCGCTGGAGGAGCCAGGGGAAACCGGGTCTGCCGCCCAGGACACCGAGGTTCCACACGCTGGCGGGTCACTTTTCCAATCCAGCAGATAACGTGTACGCTGCAACTTTAGCACTTGACCGTATTCCATTGGGAGACTCGCCAGCAGAGATCGAAGCTCGGCGTGCCATTGATATGTTGCGCACTGCGGTAGTTCAGCAAGTTCAGTATTCAAAGGAGAAAATTGCGCTTCATTCTACAACTTATCATAGTAAGAGTCGCCACGGTGGGAACCCGCCATTGGCCGGGTTTGCCGCGGTGCAGCAGCAAAACCCGCCCCAGCAGAACCAGAACAATCAGCAGCATCAACCCGCCCCCGCAATTTCAGTGGCTCAGCAGATAGTCAATAGATCGCGAGCGGGAAGAAGCGCAGCCAATGCAAACCCGGCAGTACCAGCAGCAGGAGTACCACAAGGAGGATCGGGTCCCGCGCCCGCAGCGTCCGCAAGCTCGCCGGGTAACAATATTTTGTTACCAAGTTCTTCCACCTTAGCAGGGCCAAAGTGTCTTTCAGATGCCATTAGAGCAGAGCCTTTTCCTGAGAAGTTCAAGGAGCCAAGCAAGATTGCCAATTATGAGCCGAGCACAGACCCGGCGAGTTGGTTAAGCTATGAGATGGCGATGTGTATACGCAATGCCACAGAGAACGTTTGTGCAAAGTATATGTATTTGATGATGAGTGATGGTGCAGCAAAGTTGTGGTTCAAGAATCTGCCAGAGAAGTCTATCAATTCTTGGGATGAGTTGAAAACAATTTTTATCAAGCACTTTCAGGGCATGTGCAAGCGATTATTTTCCATTGAAGATCTTGATCGTTGCGTATAGAGGAAGGGCGAGTCAGCGCGTCACTGGATGGGCCGCGTCACGGAGATCCTGCACTCTTCATCTAGCATTGAACCCAAGGACGCAATTTCATCCATGGAGTAAACTTGCAAGTACGCTCCCTTGGTCCAGAAGCTGGGCCGCATGAAGGAGGGACACCGGGTTAAGCCTGTTACTATGGCAGAGTTGATGGATGCCTGCAACAGGCACGCAGCCACGGACAAGACCCAGGATGATAGTGAGGAAGAAAAAGGGAAAGGTGCTGCGAATAATGGAGGAAAGAACAACAATGGCTCGGGAATAACAACAACAATCAGAATCAACATAAGCGTGGGCATCAGGAAGGAAACTCAGAGCTAGTGGCAAATGCAAATGCCGGGTTTCAGAGGCAAAGGATGGACGGGAATTATCAGGAAAACAGAGGTTATCAGGAAAATAGAGGTTATCAGGAAAACAGAGGTTATCAGGGAAACAATGGGAGTTACAGTGGTGGAAATAGTATCAAGGGTCACGTCCAATGAGCACTGAAGAGGCCTTCAGGATGCCGTGTCCTCGTCATAGCAAGAACGGCAGACCCGCCAATCATTCATTGGCCCAGTGTGTAGATCTGAACAGGTGGAAAAACAATGAAATTCAGAGAGCTTTGCAAGGAGCAAACAGAGTGGAGGACCCGGCCCGAGTGCTAACCCGGCTGCGGGGCCTCTAACTGGAGCAAATGCGGTACCACTGGAATATAGGACCCGGCCAAAATACAGGTAACCAGGGTGGATTCTCAAATCAGCCGAGGCAACTTGGCCAATATCATATATATACCAGTGGCACGACCAAGAGAGAGAGAAAGATAGTCAAAAGGGCAGTTAACTCAGTGGCTGTAGGGGTACCAAGGTATTTAAGATGGTCAGAGCATACTATTACTGGAGCAGAGCAGATCACCCGGATGTGGTGGAACACCCGGGTCTGCTTGCGTTAGTTGTGGCTCCTCAAGTTCATGGCTTTGAGTTAAAGAAGGTTTTGATGGACGGTGGCAGTAGCATTAATATCTATTGGGAACATTTATGCGTATGGGTCTGAAGGAGTCACAGTTACAGAAAACGTCAACAATATTTCATGGTATAGTTCCTGGGAAGTCAGCTACACCAGAGGGAAAAATTTCATTAGAGGTTGCTTTTGGCGAGTCTATCCATAACTTTAGGTCAGAGTGGCTCACTTTGAGGTGGTGAAATTTCCAAGTCCTTATCATGCGTTGTTTGGAAGGCCGGCTTTTGCCAAGTTCATGGCAAGGCCGTGTTATGTGTACTTGCAGTTGAAGATACCGGGTCCCAAGGGGATCATCACTATTCATGGTAACAGAGAAATTGCAGCAGAATGTGACGAGGGAGATGCAGCCCTGGCAGAGCGAACTTGTGCTAGAGAGGAGTTGAAAGCTTACAGGTCTAATCTTGACCCGCAGGACAACAAGGCACTCAAAAAACCAACAACAGAAGATGACAGGGCAAAGTTTAAAGCAGCAAAGATACTAAGATGGTGGATTTTGTGCCTGGGGATTCCTCCAAGCAGTTCGCCATAGGGACCAGCCTAACTGATAAATAGGAAAGCGCGCTCATCGAGTTCATCCGTGAGAATCGGGATGTTTTTGCATGGACACCTAGTGACATGCCAGGCATTCCGACTGAACTCGCTGAGCACCGTTTACATGTTGATCCAAAGGCAAGGCCGGTAAAACAAGGTTTGAGAAAAATGAACGCAGAGAGAAGAAAAGCTATAGGAGAGGAGATAGCCCGGTTATTGGAAGCCGGCTTTATCATGGAGTTTTTCACCCAGAGTGGTTGGCTAACCCGGTTTTGGTTCTGAAGAAAAATAATGAGTGGAGGATGTGCATCGATTTTACGAGTCTCAACAAGCATTGTCCAAGGACCCGTTTGCACTGCCGCGCATCGATCAAATTGTGGACGCAGTTGCAGGCAGCGAGCTCTTATGTTTCTGGACGCATATTCAGGTTATCATCAGATCAAGCTTAATAGGCAGGATTGGGAAAAGACATCGTTCATCACCCCCTTTGGTGCTTTTTGTTACAAGACCATGACTTTTGGGTTGAAGAACGCAGGAGCAACTTATCAGATGTGTATTCAAAACTGTTTTCATGATCAGATTGGACGCAATGTGCATGCTTATGTACCCTCCTTACGTCATCTGACCCACGTGCACCCCTCCCAGCCATCTAGGAGTATCAGTAGCACTTTTAAGTCATCCTAAAGCACGTGCGACAATCCTAGCCATCTGGACCCCCGTGGACCCCTGCTTGCCATCTAGGAGTATACGGACCCTCCTTACGTCATCTGACCCACGTGTACCCCTCCCAGCCATCTAGGAGTATCAGTAGCACTTTTAAGTCATCCTAAAGCACGTGCGACAATCCTAGCCATCTGGACCCCCGTGGACCCCTGCTTGCCATCTAGGAGTATACGGACCCTCTTTACGTCATCTGACCCACGTGCACCCCTCCCAGCAATCTAGGAGTATCAGTAGCACTTTTAGGTCATCCTAAAGCACGTGCGACAATCCTAGCCATTTGGACCCCCGTGGACCCCTCCTAGCCATCTAGGAGTATACGGACCCTCCTTGCGTCATCTGACCCACGTGCACCCATCCCAGCCATCTAGGAGTATCAGTAGCGCTTTCGGTCATCCTGAACCACGTGCGACAATCCTAGCCATCTGGACCCCCGTGGACCCCTCCTACCCATGCAGGAGTATACGGACCCTCCTTACGTCATCCGAGCCACGTGCACCCCTCCCAGCCATTTCGGAGTATCAGTAGCACTTTTAGGTCATCCTAAAGCATGTGCGACAATCCTAACCATCTGGACCCCAGTGGACCTCTCCTAGCAATCTAGGATTATACGGACCCTCCTTACGTCATCTGACCCACGTACACCCCTCCCAGCCATCAAAGAGTATCAGTAGCACTTTTAGGTCATCCTAAAACACGTGCGACAATCCTAGCCATCTAGACCCCCGTGGACCCCTCCTAGCCATCTAGGAGTATACAGACCCTCCTTACGTCATCTGACCCACGTGCACCCTCCCAGCCATCTAGGAGTATCACTAGCACTTTTAGGTCATCCGAAAGCACGTGCGACAATCCTAGCCAATTTGACCCCCGTGGACAACTCCTAGCCATCTAGGAGTATACGGACCCTCCATACGTCATCTGACCCACGTGCACCCTCCCAGCCATCTAGGAGTATCAGTAGGACTTTCAGGTCATCCTAAAGCACGTGCGACAATCCTAGCCATCTGGACCCCCGTGGACCCCTCCTAGCCATCCAGGATATACGGACCCTCCTTACGTCATTTGACCCACGTGTACCCCTCCCAGCCATCTAGGAGTATCAGTAGCACTTTTAAGTCATCCTAAAGCACATGCGACAATCCTAGCCATCTGGACCCCCGTGGACCCCTGCTTGCCATCTAGGAGTATACGGACCCTCCTTACGTCATCTGACCCACGTGCACCCCTCCCAGCCATCTAGGAGTATCAGTAGCACTTTTAGGTCATCCTAAAGCACGTGCGACAATCCTAGCCATTTGGACCCCCGTGGACCCCTCCTAGCCATCTAGGAGTATACGGACCCTCCTTGCGTCATCTGACCCACGTGCACCCATCCCAGCCATCTAGGAGTATCAGTAGCGCTTTTCGGTCATCCTAAACCACGCGACAATCCTAGCCATCTGGACCCCCGTGGACCCCTCCTACCCATGCAGGAGTATACGGACCCTCCTTACGTCATCCGAGCCACGTGCACCCCTCCCAGCCATTTCGGAGTATCAGTAGCACTTTTAGGTCATCCTAAAGCACGTGCGACAATCCTAACCATCTGGACCCCGTGGACCTCTCCTAGCATCTAGGATTATACGGACCCTCCTTACGTCATCTGACCCACGTACACCCTCCCAGCATCAAAGAGTATCAGTAGCACTTTTAGGTCATCTAAAACACATGCGACAATCCTAGCCATCTAGACCCCCGTGGACCCCTCCTAGCCATCTAGGAGTATACAGACCCTCCTTACGTCATCTGACCCACGTGCACCATCCCACCATCTAGGAGTATCACTAGCACTTTTAGGTCATCCGAAAGCACGTGCGACAATCCTAGCCAATTTTGACCCCCGTGGACCCCTCCTAGCCATCTAGGATTATACGGACCCTCCTTACGTCATCTGACCCACGTACACCTCTCCCAGCCACTAGGAGTATCATAGCACTTTTAGGTCATCCATAGCACGTGCGACAATCCTAGCCATCTGGACCCCCGTGGACCCCTGCTTGCCATCTAGGATTATACGGACCCTCCTTACGTCATCTGACCCACGTGCACCCCTCCCAGCCATCTAGGAGTATCAGTAGCACTTTTAGGTCATCCTAAAGCACGTGCGACAATCCTAGCCATTTGGACCACCGTGGACCTCTCCTAGCAATCTAGGATTATACGGACCCTTCTTACGTCATCTGACCCACGTACACCCCTCCCAGCCAACTGGTAGTATCAGTAGCACTTTTAGGTCATCCTAAAGCACGTGCGAAGATCCTGAGCCATCTAGACCCCTGTGGACCCTCCTAGCCATCTAAGAGTGTACGGACCCTCCTTACGTCATCCGAGCCACGTGCACCCCTCCCAGCCATTTCGGAGTATCAGTAGCACTTTTAGGTCATCCTAAAGCACGTGCGACAATCCTAACCATCTGGACCCCCGTGGACCTCTCCTAGCAATCTAGGATTATACGGACCCTCCTTACGTCATCTGACCCACGTGCACCCTCCCAGCCATCTAGGAGTATCAGTAGGACTTTCAGGTCATCCTAAAGCACGTGCGACAATCCTAGCCATCTGGGCCCCCGTGGACCCCTCCTAGCCATCCAGGAGTATACGAACCCTCCTTACGTCATCTGACCCACGTGTACCTACCCCTCCCAGCCATCTAGGAGTATCAGTAGCACTTTTAAGTCCTCCTAAAGCACGTGCGACAATCCTAGCCATCTGACCCCCGTGGACCCCTGCTTGCCATCTAGGAGTATACGGACCCTCCTTACGTCATCTGACCCACGTGCACCCCTCCTAGCCATCTAGGAGTATCAGTAGCACTTTAGGTCATCCTAAAGCACGCGACAATCCTAGCCATTTGGACCCCCGTGGACCCCTCCTAGCCATCTAGGAGTATACGGAGCCTTTTGCGTCATCTGACCACGTGCACCCATCCTCCCAGCATCTAGGAGTATCAGTAGCGCTTTTCGGTCATCCTAAACCACGTGCGACAATCCTAGCGATCTGGACCCCGTGGACCCCTCCTACCCATGCAGGAGTATACGGACCCTCCTTACGTCATCCGAGCCACGTGCACCCCTCCCAGCCATTTCGAGTATTAGTAGCACTTTTAGGTCATCCTAAAGCACGTGCGACAATCCTAAACCATCTGGACCCCCGTGGACCCTTCTAGCCATCTAGGAGTATACGGACCCTCCTTACGTCATTAACCCACGTGCACCCCTCCCAGCCATCTATGAGTATCAGTAGCACTTTAAGGTCATCCTAAAAGCACGTGCGACAATCCTAGCCATTGGACCCCTGTGGACCCCTCCTAGCCATCTAGGAGTATACGGACCCTCCTTGCGTCATCTGACCCACGTGCACCCATCCCAGCCATCTAGGAGTATGAGTAGCACTTTTATGTCATCCTAAAGCACATACGACAATCCTAGCCATCTGGACCCCCGTGGACCCCTCCTAGCCATCCAGGAGTATACGGACCCTCCTTACGTCATCTGACCCACGTGCACCCCTCCCAGCCATCTAGGAGTATCAGTAGCACTTTTAGGTCATCCTATAGCACGTGCGACAATCCTAGCCATCTGGACCCCCGTGGACCCCTCCTAGCAATCTAGGATTATACGGACCCTTCTTACGTCATCTGACCCACGTACACCCCTCCCAGCCAACTGGTAGTATCAGTAGCACTTTTAGGTCATCCTAAGCACGTGCGAAGATCCTAGCCATCTAGACCCCTATGGACCCTCCTAGCCATCTAAGAGTGTACGGACCCTCCTTACGTCATCTGACCCACGGGCACACCTCCCAGCCATCTTGATTATCAGTAGCACTTTTAGGTCATCCTAAAGCACGTGCGACAATCCTAGCCATCTGGTCCCCCGTGGACCCCTCCTAGCCATCTAGGAGTATACGGACCCTCCTTACAACATCTGACCCACGTGCACCCCTCCCAGCCATCAAGGAGTATTAGTAGCACTTTTAGGTCATCCTAAAGCACGTGCGACAATCCAAGCCATTTGGACCCCGTGGACCCCTCCTAGCCATCTTGGAGTATACGGAACCTCCTTGCGTCATCTGACCCACGTGCACCCTCCCAGCCATCTAGGAGTATCAGTAGGACTTTCAGGTCATCCTAAAGCACGTGCGACAATCCTAGCCATCTGGACCCCCGTGGACCCCTCCTAGCCATCCAGGAGTATACGGACCCTCCTTGCGTCATCTGACCCACGTGTACCCCTCCCAGCCATCTAGGAGTATCAGTAGCACTTTTAAGTCATCCTAAAGCACGTGCGACAATCCTAGCCATCGGGACCCCCGTGGACCCCTGCTTGCCATCTAGGAGTATACAGACCCTCCTTACGTCATCTGACCCACGTGCACCCCTCCCAGCCATCTAGGAGTATCAGTAGCACTTTTAGGACATCCTAAAGCACGTGCGACAATCCTAGCCATTTGGACCCCTGTGGACCCCTCCTAGCCATCTAGGAGTATACGGACCCTCCTTGCGTCATCTGACCCACGTGCACCCATCCCAGCCATCTAGGAGTATCAGTAGCGCTTTTAGGTCATCCTAAACCACGTGCGACAATCCTAGCCATCTGGACCCCCGTGGACCCCTCCTAGCCATGCAGGAGTACGGACCCTCCTTACGTCATCCGAGCCACGTGCACCCCTCCCAGGCATTTCGGAGTATCAGTAGCACTTTTAGGTCATCCTAAAGCATGTGCGACAATCCTAATCATTTGGACCCCCGTGGACCTCTCCTAGCAATCTAGGATTATACGGACCCTCCTTACGTCATCTGACCCACGTACACCCCTCCCAGCCATCTAAGAGTATCAGTAGCACTTTTAGGTCATCCTAAAACACGTGCGACAATCCTAGCCATCTAGACCCCCGTGGACCCCTCCTAGCCATCTAGGAGTATACAGACCCTCCTTACGTCATCTGACCCACGTGCACCCTCCCAGCCATCTAGGAGTATCACTAGCACTTTTAGGTCATCCGAAAGCACGTGCGACAATCCTAGCCAATTTGACCCCCGTGGACAACTCCTAGCCATCTAGGAGTATACGGACCCTCCTTACGTCATCTGACCCATGTGCACCCTCCCAGCCATCTAGGAGTATCAGTAGGACTTTCAGGTCATCCTAAAGCACGTGCGACAATCCTAGCCATCTAGACCCCCGTGGACCCCTCCTAGCCATCCAGGAGTATACGGACCCTCCTTACGTCATCTGACCCACGTGTACCCCTCCCAGCCATCTAGGAGTATCAGTAGCACTTTTAAGTCATCCTAAAACACGTGCGACAATCCTAGCCATCTGGACCCCCGGGGACCCCTGCTTGCCATCTAGGAGTATACGGACCCTCCTTACGTCATCTGACCCACGTGCACCCTCCCAGCCATCTAGGAGTATCAGTAGCACTTTTAGGTCATCCTAAAGCACGTGCGACAATCCTAGCCATTTGGACCCCCGTGGACCCCTCCTAGCCATCTAGGAGTATAACGGACCCTCCTTGCGTCATCTGACCCACGTGCACCCATCCCAGCCATCTAGGAGTATCAGTAGCGCTTTTCGGTCATCCTAAACCACGTGCGACAATCCTAGCCATCTGGACCCCCGTGGACCCCTCCTACCCATGCAGGAGTATACGGACCCTCCTTACGTCATCCGAGCCACGTGCACCCCTCCCAGCCATTTCGGAGTATCAGTAGCACTTTTAGGTCATCCTAAAGCACGTGCGACAATCCTAACCATCTGGACCCCCGTGGACCTCTCCTAGCAATCTAGGATTATACGGACCCTCCTTACGTCATCTGACCCACGTACACCCCTCCCAGCCATCAAAGAGTATCAGTAGCACTTTTAGGTCATCCTAAAACACGTGCGACAATCCTAGCCATCTAGACCCCCGTGGACCCCTCCTAGCCATCTAGGAGTATACAGACCCTCCTTACGTCATCTGACCCACGTGCACCCTCCCAGCCATCTAGGAGTATCACTAGCACTTTTAGGTCATCCGAAAGCACGTGCGACAATCCTAGCCAATTGACTCCCGTGGACCCCTCCTAGCCATCTAGGATTATACGGACCCTCCTTACGTCATCTGACCCACGTACACCCCTCCCAGCCATCTAGGAGTATCAGTAGCACTTTTAGGTCATCCTATAGCACGTGCGACAATCCTAGCCATCTGGACCCCCGTGGACCCTGCTTGCCATCTAGGATTATACGGACCCTCCTTACGTCATCTGACCCACGTGCACCCCTCCCAGCCATCTAGGAGTATCAGTAGCACTTTTAGGTCATCCTAAAGCACGTGCGACAATCCTAGCCATTTGGACCCCCGTGGACCTCTCCTAGCAATCTAGGATTATACGGACCCTTCTTACGTCATCTGACCCACGTACACCCCTCCCAGCCAACTGGTAGTATCAGTAGCACTTTTAGGTCATCTTAAAGCACGTGCGAAGATCCTAGCCATCTAGACCCCTGTGGACCCCTCCTAGCCATCTAAGAGTGTACGGACCCTCCTTACGTCATCCGAGCCACGTGCACCCCTCCCAGCAATTTCCGAGTATCAGTAGCACTTTTAGGTCATCATAAAGCACGTGCGACAATCCTAACCATCTGGACCCCCGTGGACCTCTCCTAGCAATCTAGGATTATACGGACCCTCCTTATGTCATCTGACCCACGTACACCCCTCCCAGCCATCAAAGAGTAGCACTTTTAGGTCATCCTAAAACACGTGCGACAATCCTAGCCATCTAGACCCCCGTGGACCCCTCCTAGCCATCTAGGAGTATACAGACCCTCCTTACGTCATCTGACCCACGTGCACCCTCCCAGCCATCTAGGAGTATCACTAGCACTTTTAGGTCATCCGAAAGCACGTGCGACAATCCTAGCCAATTTGACCCCCGTGGACCCCTCCTAGCCATCTAGGATTATACGGACCCTCCTTACGTCATCTGACCCACGTACACCCCTCCCAGCCATCTAGGAGTATCAGTAGCACTTTTAGGTCATCCTAAAGCACGTGCGACAATCCTAGCCATTTGGACCCCCGTGGACCTCTCCTAGCAATCTAGGATTATACAGACCCTTCTTACGTCATCTGACCCACGTACACCCCTCCCAGCCAACTGGTAGTATTAGTAGCACTTTTAGGTCATCCTAAAGCACGTGCGAAGATCCTAGCCATCTAGACCCTATGGACCCCTCCTAGCCATCTAAGAGTGTACGGACCCTCCTTACGTCATCTGACCCACGGGCACACCTCCCGGCCATCTTGGATTATCAGTAGCACTTTTAGGTCATCCTAAAGCACGTGCGACAATCCTAGCCATCTGGTCCCCCGTGGACCCCTCCTAGCCATCTAGGAGTATACGGACCCTCCTTACAACATCTGACCCACGTGCACCCCTGCCAGCCATCAAGGAGTATTAGTAGCACTTTTAGGTCATCCTAAAGCACGTGCGACAATCCAAGCCATTTGGACCCCCGTGGACCCCTCCTAGCCATCTTGGAGTATACGGAACCTCCTTGCGTCATCTGACCCACGTGCACCCTCCCAGCCATCTAGGAGTATCAGTAGGACTTTCAGGTCATCCTAAAGCACGTGCGACAATCCTAGCCATCTGGACCCCCGTGGACCCCTCCTAGCCATCCAGGAGTATACGGACCCTCCTTACGTCATCTGACCCACGTGTACCCCTCCCAGCCATCTAGGAGTATCAGTAGCACTTTTAAGTCATCCTAAAGCACGTGCGACAATCCTAGCCATCGGGACCCCCGTGGACCCCTGCTTGCCATCTAGGAGTATCCAGACCCTCCTTACGTCATCTGACCCACGTGCACCCCTCCCAGCCATCTAGGAGTATCAGTAGCACTTTTAGGACATCCTAAAGCACGTGCGACATCCTATCCATTTGGACCCCCGTGGACCCCTCCTAGCCATCTAGGAGTATACGGACCCTCCTTGCGTCATCTGACCCACGTGCACCCATCCCAGCCATCTAGGAGTATCAGTAGCGCTTTTAGGTCATCCTAAACCACGTGCGACAATCCTAGCCATCTGGACCCCCGTGGACCCCTCCTAGCCATGCAGGAGTATACGGACCCTCCTTACGTCATCCGACCCACGTGCACCCCTCCCAGGCATTTCGGAGTATCAGTAGCACTTTTAGGTCATTTTAAAGCATGTGCGACAATCCTAATCATCTGGACCCCCGTGGACCTCTCCTAGCAATCTAGGATTATACGGACCCTCCTTACATCATCTGACCCACGTACACCCCTCCCAGCCATCAAAGAGTATCAGTAGCACTTTTAGGTCATCCTAAAACACGTGCGACAATCCTAGCCATCTAGACCCCCGTGGACCCCTCCTAGCCATGTAGGAGTATACAGACCCTCCTTACGTCATCTGACCCACGTGCACCCTCCCAGCCATCTAGGAGTATCGCTAGCACTTTTAGGTCATCCGAAAGCACGTGCGACAATCCTAGCCAATTTGACCCCCGTGGACAACTCCTAGCCATCTAGGAGTATACGGACCCTCCTTACGTCATCTGACCCATGTGCACCCTCCAGCCATCTAGGAGTATCAGTAGGACTTTCAGGTCATCCTAAAGCACGTGCGACAATCCTAGCCATCTGGACCCCCGTGGACCCCTCCTAGCCATCCAGGAGTATACGGACCCTCCTTACGTCATCTGACCCACGTGTACCCCTCCCAGCCATCTAGGAGTATCAGTAGCACTTTTAAGTCATCCTAAAGCACGTGCGACAATCCTAGCCATCTGGACCCCCGTGGACCCCTGCTTGCCATCTAGGAGTATACGGACCCTCCTTACGTCATCTGACCCACGTGCACCCCTCCCAGCCATCTAGGAGTATCAGTAGCACTTTTAGGTCATCCTAAAGCACGTGCGACAATCCTAGCCATTTGGACCCCCGTGGACCTCTCCTAGCAATCTAGGATTATACGGACCCTTCTTACGTCATCTGACCCACGTACACCCCTCCCAGCCAACTGGTAGTATCAGTAGCACTTTTAGGTCATCCTAAAGCACGTGCGAAGATCCTAGCCATCTAGACCCCTGTGGACCCCTCCTAGCCATCTAAGAGTGTACGAACCCTCTTTACGTCATCTGACCCACGGGCACACCTCCCAGCCATCTTGGATTATCAGTAGCACTTTTAGGTCATCCTAAAGCACGTGCGACAATCCTAGCCATCTGGTCCCCCGTGGACCCCTCCTAGCCATCTAGGAGTATACGGACCCTCCTTACAACATCTGACCCACGTGCACCCCTCCCAGCCATCAAGGAGTATCAGTAGGACTTTCAGGTCATCCTAAAGCACGTGCCACAATCCTAGCCATCTGGACCCCCGTGGACCCCTCCTAGCCATCCAGGAGGATACGGACCCTCCTTACGTCATCTGACCCACGTGTACCCCTCCCAGCCATCTAGGAGTATCAGTAGCACTTTTAAGTCATCCTAAAGCACGTGCGACAATCCTAGCCATCTGGACCCCTGCTTGCCATCTAGGAGTATACGGACCCTCCTTACGTCATCTGACCCACGTGCACCCCTCCCAGCCATCTAGGAGTATCAGTAGCACTTTTAGGTCATCCTAAAGCACGTGCGACAATCCTAGCCATTTGGACCCCTCCTAGCCATCTAGGAGTATACGGACCCTCCTTGCGTCATCTGACCCACGTGCACCCATCCCAGCCATCTAGGAGTATCAGTAGCGCTTTTAGGTCATCCTAAACCACGTGCGACAATCCTAGCCATCTGGACCCCCGTGGACCCCTCCTAGCCATGCAGGAGTATACGGACCCTCCTTACATCATCCGAGCCACGTGCACCCCTCCCAGCCATTTCGGAGTATCAGTAGCACTTTTAGGTCATCCTAAAGCACGTGCGACAATCCTAACCATCTGGACCCCCGTGGACCTCTCCTAGCAATCTAGGATTATACGAACCCTCCTTACGTCATCTGACCCACGTACACCCCTCCCAGCCATCAAAGAGTATCAGTAGCACTTTTAGGTCATCCTAAAACACGTGCGACAATCCTAGCCATCTAGACCCCCGTGGACCCCTCCTAGCCATCTAGGAGTATACAGACCCTCCTTACATCATCTGACCCACGTGCACCCTCCCAGCCATCTAGGAGTATCACTAGCACTTTTAGGTCATCCGAAAGCACGTGCGACAATCCTAGCCAATTTGACCCCCATGGACCCCTCCTAGCCATCTAGGAGTATACGGACCCTCCTTGCTTCATCTGTCCCACGTGCACCCCTCCCAGCCAACTAGGAGTATCAGTAGCACTTTTAGTTCATCCTAAAGCACGTGCGACAATCCTAGCCATCTGGACCCCCGTGGACCCCTCCTAGCCATCCAGGAGTATACGGACCCTCCTTACGTCATCTGACCCATGTGCACCCCTTGCAGCCATTTCAGAGTATCAGTAGCACTTTTAGGTCATCCAAAAGCATGTCATCCTAAAGCACGTGCGACAATCCTAGCCATCTGGACCCCCATGGACCCCTCCTAGCCATCTAGGATTATACGGACCCTCCTTACGTCATCTGACCCACGTACACCCCTCCCAGCCATCTAGGAGTATCAGTAGCACTTTTAGGTCATCCTAAAACACGTGCGACAAACCTAGCCATCTGGACCCCCGTGAACCCCTCCTAGCCATCTAGGAGTATACGGACCCTCCTTTCGTCATCTGACCCACGTGCACCCTCCCAGCCATCTAGGAGTATCGGTAGCACTTTTAGGTCATCCTAAAGCACGTGCGACAATCCTAGCCATCTGGACCCCCGTGGACCACTCCTTGCCATCTAGGAGTATACGGACCCTCCTTACGTCATCTGACCCACGTGCACCCTCCTAGCCATCTAGGAGTATTAGTAGCATTTTTAGGTCATCCTAAAGCACGTGCGACAATCCTAGCCATCTGGAGGAGTATACGGACCCTACTTACGTCATCTGACCCACCGGCACTGATGTAGTGCAAACTACCCTAAGCAACCCAACATATCCCAAGTCATCATCGAACTCAAAGGTGAACTTCCTCTTCGAGAACTCACTTCCAACCCTTTTGAATGGTATACTACTTGACCATCGTCACTTTGTATTGCTAGTCATGATGAGTACGACTCCACGGGAAGATGGCCAAGGAGTAAGAGGAATGAAGTCCGACAAGACGGTGGCTTGGAAGAGGGGAAGGAAGAGACGTTGAAGTCTGGCCTGAACTACCGGGCCCCCCAGCCGGTACTACCGCCGAAGCGCCAGGAGCTACTGGAATCGCTGCCGCCGTAAGCGGTACTACCGGAATTCGTTCCGGTACTACCAGACGTGCACACGTCCGGTACTACCGGCCCGTATCCGCCGGTAGTACGGGCCCTGCGCGTGCCTGTGTGTAGATCTGGGTGTTGACCCATGTATTTCGTCCCCTTTGGGACTAGACTATAAATAGGCACCCCTTGGCTAGATCTAGGGATAGACTATGTTTTGAGATTAGAGTAGAGCTAGGCTCCCCACCTCAAGACGGTCTCCTTCCTCCCCTTGCGGGGATGGTTCCTCCCCTTGTGGAGAAGATCCCTTCGTGGATTCAAGACCTCTACTTGTAGTTTGACTACTTGCCAATCTTTTATCTTCGGGTGACTTTATTGGAGCGGTTCGGTTGACCGTTGGAGAAACAACCATCCAAGATCCCTTCTTGTATCTACTTGCTGATCTCCCACGTTCGTGTTGATTCTATTGGTCCGGTTGGACCGACCGGTAAGAGAAACAGTTCTTGTATCGTGTGTGTGTTCTTGTGTTCGGGGCGTTCTTCCTGGTGTTCTTCGTGTTCCTCGTGTTCTTGTGTGCATTCGTCCACATCCTCCGTCAATCCGTGAAGATCGGGCCACCCTAGTAGTCCCGTACTACACCATATGGTATCAGAGAATGGTTGCCACGGATTTGACTTTGTTTCCCCCACAAATCCACCAAAATTTTCTTTGATTTTGAGAAATTCAAAAATTTCCACCAAAAATAGCCCCAAATTGCTTTTGGATCGATCTGAGATTTGAGTGCGTTTTTGCAGGTTTTGATCCATAGATCTATTGCTATACTTATTGATCTACCTTCCTTTGCGTTCCCATGGCCTAATTTCATTGATTTCCCCTCCGATTTGGTCATTTTCGAGCCGTTTTTTCCGCCCAAAATCGCAAAATTTCGAGTTTCGGGCATGATTTGCATCCACGGCCGGTGCTACCGCCCATATTTCCGGTACTACCAGACCTGCGTTGACTTTGGCCGGTACTACCGACCCGTTTTGCCCGGTACTACCGAACTTGCGGAAAAACTGAATTTTCAGAAAACGGTTTTGGCCATATCTTTTGTTTCCGTCCTCCGTTTTTGGTGTTCTTTGGCTCGTTTCGAAGCTACGATCAAGGCCTCCGTAACCATTGCGGCTGCTCCATCATCTACCACCACCAAAATTCGTGGGCAAGCACGACACTTCTACAACAAACGGTGATGAACATCGACGAAAGGTATAACATCGCCAATCTTTACCCCTTGCCATTCCGTTGAAAGCCACACTATATCTATGCGATTATCATGTCCTATTGAGGCTAGCTCTTGATGATTGCTTGGTCTTTGCACATTTGCACCATGTAGTTTCCGAGCAAAAGTTGTATGCACTAGTTGATATATCTTGTGTTGGCATAAAAAAGAAGTGGGTGTGCAAAATAGAAAAGAGTCAAAAGAGAAAAGACTCAAAAGAGAAAAGAAGCAAAAAGTGCCAAATCAAAAGAAAGAAAGAAGAAACACCACTTGCCATATCTCTTATAGGAAGCGCGTAAGCTCGATGAACATCTAGTAGGTGGTACTTTGGTGCAAATCTTGTAGCCCACCAATAAATTGCAATCGAGCTAGTGGCTCTACTTGTACTTGTGCAACACGATGGTGTAGTATGGGACTTCAAGGGTGGCCCGATCTTCACGGATTGACGGAGGGTGTGGACGAACGCACGCAAGAACACGAGGAACACGAAGAACACCAAGAAGAACGCCCCGAACACAAGAACACACACACGATACAAGAACCGTTTCCCTTACCGGTCGGTCCAACCGGCCCAATTGAATCCACACGAAGGTGGGAGATTGGCAAGTTGATACAAGAAGGGATCTTGGATGGTTGTTTCTCCAACGGTCAACCGAACCGCTCCAATAAAGTCACCCGAAGATGAAAGATTGGCATGTAGTCAAACTACATGTAGAGGTCTTGAATCCGCAAGGGGATCTTCTCCACGAAGGGAATAACCATCCCCGCAAGGGGAGGAAGGAGACCGTCTTGAGGTGGGGAGCACAGCTCTACTCTAATCTCAAAACATAGTCTATCTTAGAAAGGAGGTGGCGAACTCCTATTTATAGTTTATGCCACGAGGTGGGGAAAGGTGGGAGTACATGACTTAAAGTCAAGGCAGCACGCAGGCTGTGTAGGCTGGCCGGTCTAGGAGCCGGCCTGGAGGCCGGCCAGTTCGGCAGGGTAGCCGGCCTAGGACCCGGTTCTGACCGGGCTGGAGACCGGCCTACTCTGGCTGTAGGCCGGTTCTGGAGCCGGCCAGGCCGGGCTGGGGGCCGGCCAGGCAGTTTCTGCCCACTTCTTCTTCGTCATCTTGACGCTTTCTCCTCCTCTTCCATGCGTACGCCTTGGATGAACTTGAGTCTTTGGCTTCCTCGGCATCTTCCCGGATGGCCGTACTCGTCATGTGATACCTAGCATAACAAAGGGGTAGATGCTCAAGTAGTATACCATCCAAAGGAACATGAAATGGGTTCTCATAGAGGAAGGAGTTCACCTTTAAGCTCAATGTCGACTTGTGATGAGGGTTGGTCCCGATTTTCACGGATTTGTACGGAGGAAGGATGAACACGAAGAACACGCGAATAACGAAGAACACAAAAGAGGGGAAATCAAACACACAAGGGTAAATAGCAAGTAGCAACCCGACAAGACTCGATTGGTAACAAATCCCCGTGGGCAGCCCCCAATCCTCCTCTCCCAAGCACACCTTACTCTTAGGATTGTTTGTCCAATTGGTCAATCCAACTAATCCAACCTAGCCACCTAAAGATGGAAGATTAGCAAGTAATCGCAACTACAAGCGGAGGCTTGGTATCCACGCAGGGATCTTCTCCTCAAGAGGAGGCCTTGGTTCATCTCCACATGTGGAGGTCTTGATTCATCTCCATAGGAGGAAAGAGACACTTTGAGAAGAAGGAGCAAGGCTCTACTTTAGTTCCCAAATCATAGTCTAACCCTAGATCTAGTCCAAGGAGTGCTATTTATAGTGTTGACCAACAGGGGGTAGGTGGGGGAAGGTTACAGGGCTTCCAAACCCGTGTTGATTCCGCAGCGGCGGTACTACCGCTGGGTTGGGCGGTAGTACCGCTGGTGCGGTCCGGTTCGGCTCTTCCCACCTCAGCGGTACCGGCAGCGGTGCCGGCAGCGGTACCAGTTGGTACCGGACAAGCGCTCCAGATGCTGGTTCTGGCGGTAGCGGCGGCGGTAGCGGTGGCGGCAGCTCTCGAGCGGTAGTACCGCTTAACCCAGCGGTACTACCGCCACTTGGGTCTTTCTTCTCTTCCTTCTTCTCTTCCAAGCCACCGTCTTGGCGTCCTCCATTCCTCTTGCACCTTGGTCATCCTCCCGTGTACATGTCCGCGTCGTGGTAAACCTAGCATCATCCAAGGACGGTGCATGACGTAGCATACCATCCAAAAGGGGTGGAATGGAGCTCAAGTAGAGGAACGAGCTCACCTTCGCTGTCCATGGTGACTTGTGAAGTGTTGAGGGTCTTGACATGGTGATGGTCGTTATCCGGGCTACATCATCTCCCCCCCTTTAAAAAGAGTCGTCCTCGGCTCTTGCTCTTCATTATCATGCAAAGGAGGTAGATGTGTTGTCGAAGAATTTGAATTCACCATGCCTACAAACACTAAAGACCAAGCAAAACATGTGTGTGCAAGAAAGAGGAGCATATCAACAATGACATGTCCATTCTTTATCATAGCACCGTTAGCACAACACAAGAATATGAAAAGGTAGTGCAAGTGCAAGGTCAAAGTGCAAGTAATCCAATGGAACATCTTCAAAATGTGGAAACACCAAAACTCCATGAAAATATGAGGATGCCATCTAGGTATCTCATTTTGTACCGTATGATCATAATTGCACACAAGGCATTGAAAAGAACAATTTGTCATCATCCATGATGCAATAAAAGGAGAACTTGGCAAAAACACACAATGAAAAATGTCCAAAGTATCAACATGGGTGCAAACAAACCATAGGGAAGAGCAAGTTTTCGACATATTTGTTGCAACACCAAATGTGTAGAAACCAACACACTCATGACAAGACATGCTCAAAATGTCATTATGGTTGCACACCAGCCAAGTAAAAGAACAATTGTTCATTATATTTGTGGCAACGCATAAATCATCCATATGAAAGATGGGAAAATTTGTCTTGCCATAGGAGAAACCAACATCACAAACATGTTTGCAAACAAACCAAATGCAAGAGAAATTGGTCAACTTGTTTGATGCAAAACATGGGAAATGTATTAGAGCCGGGTTTGATCAACGACTCAAGTGTATGCTCTCAAGAGCTCGTTTTGTCAACTCACGATCAATTGAGGTTGACATTATCATGCGTTTACCGGCACACACAAGACACCATATGAAGAAATGATGTGCACGGTATATGAACACATCATCCATCACGACGCGTCTCTTCATTTGCACAACACCAACCACACATAAATCAAATGGAAAATATGATATATGTGGATGGTCACTATGCAAAGTGAAGGATGGAACAAGGTCCATAAAAGAGAATGAAAAATCTCCACAAGGTGAGAAAGCTATGGGGGCAATCTCATAAGCCAATATATCAACATTATTGCAAACAACACATGTGAAAGGGAAATTATTCAACATGTTGCAAGCAACAACGGGAGAATAGCGCAAACATTGATTGCAAAACATGGGAATGGCAAAATCATCACAAGTAGAAGAATCCACATGCTCAACATTGTTTGGAAGCAAAGTATCACAAGGGAATATGAAAGTCTCAAATGTGACATCAAGAGAATCATCCAAATCATGCAAGCAATCAACATTCATCATGTCCACTAGGGGAAACATGGTCACATCAACACCCATACCTTGATAGTCCCGCTCATGTGAAGTAGGTGTTGAAGTAGTAGTCGCTTCCATGAAGCCGACTTGTTCATCGTGATGTAGGCATGTGGTTGCATCATCCTCATGCATGAAACCTAGTACACAATGAGAAAACACACTAGAGGAAGACGGTAAGTTGTTAGAATGCAAAGTGGCCTCACTTGACCTCTCAACTACCTCTCTCAACTTATATGGTGTATCACTCATTCCCTCAAAGCGAAAACACTCAAACTCGCATATGGTGGAGGCACTCAACTCACTCTCGCTCGCACTCAAGTGGGCTAAGTGGCTCTCATTCTCACATGGGATTGGTGCTATCTCATCATTGAAGCACATGAGGGTAGGCTCGGTTTCCTCATCTCCACATGCCTCCAAGGTTGAAGGGCAACTCCCATGCTCAACCTTCTCGAGCTCATCGCCTCCAAAGATGCATGCCATAGTTTGGCCATCCTCATTCAACGCATCCACCAATGTGATAGCATTGCTCATGCTCGCCTCCATGGTCGAAGGGAGAATCCCATTCTCGACCATCTTCTTGTCGCCCTCATCTCCATTTGGGCACTCCCACATCATGTGACCATTGCCATCGCATATTGGACACGAGAGATTGGGACATTCTCGTGGACCATGGTCTTGGCCTTGGCAATTGTTGCATATGCGTTCTTCCTCATGCCATATGGGAGTCCAAGTGTCTCGGCGATCTCTAGTGTGAGGTGGTGGCGAAGGAGTGCGTTCATGGCGTCCACCATTTGAGTGATGAAGCTCTTGATGTTCATTCTTTTGGTACGCTCGAGGTGAGTGTTGACGTTATTGTCGAGGTTCATGACATCCATGACGATCGCGTTGTTGTGGTGGTGGTGATGGTAGGCGGTCATGATGTTCCCCATTTGGGCGTTGACGCTCTTGATGCGCATTGGCATTGTTCATGCTAGGAGAACGTGGATGTTCCACGTGAAGACGATGTCGTTCATGACCGTCGCGCCTTGGGTTATCTTGAAGATCTTGTTGTGGTTCACCTTGACAACGACCATGACGCGTATGCCTTGATTGTCACGACCTTGTAGTGTGCCTTGGGCGGCGCGAGCTTGAAGACGAGCGATGTTGCACAAGGTTGTTGATAGCTTCAGTCACGCGCTCCATAGACGCTTCTTGCGCATGCATGCGGTTGTTGAAGTTGGCTTCTATAGCTTGACGACGTCGTTCATAGTGGCATAAGCCATCACGAAGAAGGTGTCCAATACAAACGAACTAGTCAAGTGTAACATAGGCATGATCACCTTGAACTTCACCATGGATTTCCTCTTCCGAGCTTGATCTTCCGTTTGTACTTCCCCTAAACATTTTCTCAAGAAACAAGTGAGATGTGCGGTAAGGAAAACCAAGACAAACTATATCCCAAGTATAATGTAGCTTGAGAGGAGAGTATCCGGTTGTAACACCCAACACACACACACTTATGAGGATAGGAAGGTATGAAGTGGCAAACGAAATAAGCAAACCCACTGACAAGTATATTGTCAAAGGTAGAGAAAATCCACAATGATCAAATTACCAAAGAAACTCCAACCACAAATGATGAAGAAACACACACAAAAGCGAATGATGGGGTTGGGCAACCAAGAGGGCGAGCACTCGAAGATAGGCAACCTAACGGAGACTACGTGCTCAAATGTCACCCAACACAAGAGGGACGATAGCTCATTTGCTTTTTGTGGGCAACGGATTTGCACAAGAGTTAACACTCACACTCACTTTGGCAGTCTTAGCTTTGTCGCAAAATACAAGAGATGAAACTTGGCACCACTTGATTCTTTTCTTTTCTCTTTTTTTTTGATTTTTGCTTTTTGATGATGATTCCTTCTCTTTTGCTAGTGCCAAGCTCTCTAACGATACACACTCGCCAATACTTTGAAGACAAACACTCAACACGTGCAATGCCTCGCAATATCACCGAGCTAGTCCAATAGGTCAAGTTGCGCGAAAGGAAGAAGGGCTCACAACGGAAATGATGGTGGGGGAAATGTCGAGTCCTTGGTGGCGTCGTCGCTTGGCGTTGATGATGCGTGGCTGCGGAAGCTTGTAGATGTCGTAGACGTAGAGCACACCAAGAAAGGACTCAAACCAAAGAGGAAATCCCAAAACGAACTGAGGAGAAAGAAAAATTCTGCAAAAATTGCCCCTGGCGGTAGGACCGCTTAACCCGGCGGTAGTACCGCTGCAGTCGAATCTGCTCGAGTTTGACTCGATTTTGGGGAATTTGGGGTCCAAAATTTCCTCGAATCCGTGGGAAATTGGCAAAATTAAGGCTAGGGAACGCAAACAAAAGTGGAGGGGGTCCTAAAGCAACAATCCATGGACAAAAACTACCAAAAACGCAACGAATCGTCAGATCGGCTCGAATCAAGGCAAGGCTATTTTTGGTAGAAATTTTCGAATTTCTCTAAAATGAAGAAAAATTTGGTGGATTTTGGTGGAAACACAAAACAAATCCGTGTCAACCTAGAGCTCTGATACCATATGATGAGGGTTGGTCCCGATTTTCACGGATTTGTACGGAGGGAAGGATGAACACGAAGAACACGCGAAGAACGAAGCACACAAAAGAGGGGAAATCAAACACACAAGGGTAAATAGCAAGTAGCAACCCGGCAAGACTCGATTGGTAACAAATCCCCGTGGGCAGCCCCCAATCCTCCTCTCCCAAGCACACCTTACTCTTAGTATTGTTTGTCCAATTGGTCAATCCAACCAATCCAACCTAGCCACCTAAAGATGGAAGATTAGCAAGTAATCGCAACTACAAGCGGAGCCTTGGTATCCACGCAGGGATCTTCTCCTCAAGAGAATGCCTTGGTTCATCTCCACATGTGGAGGTCTTGATTCATCTCCATAGGAGGAAAGAGACACTTTGAGAAGAAGGAGCAAGGCTCTACTTTAGTTCCCAAATCATAGTCTAACCCTAGATCTAGTCCAAGGAGTGCTATTTATAGTGTTGACCAACAGGGGGTAGGTGGGGGAAGGTTACAGGGCTTCCAAACCCGTGCTGATTCCGCAGCGGCGGTACTACCGCTGGTGCGGTCCGGTTCTGCTCTTCCCACCTCAGCGGTACCGGCAGCGGTACCAGTTGGTACCGGACAAGCGCTCCAGATGCTGGTTCTGGCGGTAGCGGCGGCGGCAGCTCTCGAGCGGTAGTACCGCTTAACCCAGCAGTACTACCACCGCCGGGGACTTTTCTTCTCTTCCTTCTTCTCTTCCAAGCCACCGTCTTGGCGTTCTCCATTCCTCTTGCACCTTGGTCATCCTCCCGTGTACATGTCCGCGTTGTGGTAAACCTAGCATCATCCAAGGACGGAGCATGACGTAGCATACCATCCAAAAGGGGAGGAATGGAGCTCAAGTAGAGGAACGGGCTCACCTTCGCTGTCCATGGTGACTTGTGAAGTGTTGAGGGTCTTGACATGGTGATGGTCATTATCCGGGCTACATCAACTTGTCATATGTTGAAGTGCTTGACATGGTGATGGACGTGACTCGGGCAACATCATCTCCCCCCGCTTCAAAAAGAGTCATCCTCAACTCTTGCTAGTCATCACCATGCGAAGGAGGTAGACGTGTTGTCGAAGAATTGGAATTCACCATGCCTACAAACACTAAAGACCAAGCAAACCATGTGTGCACAAGAAAGAGGAGCATATCAACAATGACATGTCCATTCTTTGTCATAGCACCGTTAGCACAACACAAGAATATGAAAAGGTAGTGCAAGTGCAAGGTCAAAGTGCAAGCAATCCATGGAACATCTTCAAAATGTGGAAACACAAAAACTCCATGAAAATATGAGGATGCCCTCTAGGTATCTCATTTTGAACCATATGGTCATTATTGCACACAAGGTGTTGAAAGGGACAATTTGTCATCAACCTTGATGCAACAAGAGGAGAATTTGTCAAAAACATACAATGTAGAATGTCCAAAATATCATCATGGTGGCAAACAAAGCACATGAAAGAGCATGTTTTCAATATATTTGTTGCAACACCAAATTTGTAGACAAGACATGCACAAAATGTCATTATGGTTGCAAACAAGCCATTGGAAAGAACAATTGTTCATCATTTTTGTTGCAACACATAAATCATCCATGTGAAAGATGAAGTAAACATGCTTGTCATAGAGGAGACCAAAAACATCAACATGATTGCAAACAAACCATAAGCAAGAGAAATTGTTCAACTTGTTTGATGCAAAACATGTGCAAAGTAATAGAGTTGGATTCAATCCACAACTCAAATGTATGCTCTCAAGAGCTCGTATTGTCAACTCATGCTCAATTGAGGTTGACATTATCATGCGTTTACCGGCACACACAAGACAACATATGAAAAAGTTATGTGCACGGCATATGAACACATCATCTATCATGACGTGTCTCTTCATTTGCACATCACCAACCACACAAAAATCAATTGGAAAATATGACATATGTGGATAGTCACTATGCAAAGTGAAGGATGGAACAAGGTCCATAAGAGAAAATGAAACATCTCCAAATTTTGAGAAAACTATGGGGGCAATCTCATTATCAAGCATTTCATCATTATTGCAAGCAACACATGTGAAAGAGAAATTGTTCAACATCTTGCATGTCACAATGGGAGAAAAATGGAAACATTCATAACAAGGCATGCTCATGGCAAAATCATCACAACTAGGTAATTCCACTTGATCAACATTGGTTTCAAACAAAGTATCACAAGGGAATAAGAACGAATCATATGTAACCTCAAAAGAATCATCCATAGTATGCAAGCAATCATAGTTCATCATGTCCACTAGTGGGATCATGGTCACATCAACACCGATACCTTTGTAGTCCCGCTCATGTGAAGTAGGTGTTGAAGTAGTAGGGGCTTCCATGTAGCCGACTTGTCCATCTTGAAGTAGACATGGGATGGCATCATCATCATCCTCCATGTACATCTTCTCCATTTGAGGCATCGTCAAGTCGAGTAGTGGCGTCTCATCATCTATGGAACCTAGCACACAATGAGAAAACACACTAGAGGAAGGTGGTAAGTTGTTAGAAATCAAAATGGCCTCACAAGACCTATCATCTACCTCTCTCAACTCAAGTTGTGTATCACTCATTCCCTCAAAGTGAAAGCACTCAAACTCACATATGGTGGAGGCACTCAACTCACTCTCACTCTCACTCAAGTGGGCTAAGTGGCTCTCATTCTCACATGGGCTTGGTACCATCTCATAACTCAAGCTCATAGGGATATGCTCGGTTTCCTCATCTCCATACGCCTCCAAGGCTGAAGGGAAACTCCCTTGCTCAACCTCCTCAACCAACTCGCCTCCAAAGGTCAATGCGAAAGTGTAGGCATCATCACTCGACTCCTTTGCGGAAGGGAAAATCCCATGCTCCGCTTCATCACTTGACTCCATTGCCGAAGGGAACATCCCATGCTCGGCATCATCATCACTTGACCCATGGTCATAGGTGACAGCATTCTCAATGCTCGCCTCCTTGGTCGAAGGGAAAATCCCATGCTCGACCGTCTTCTCGCCATCTTGGTCTTCATTTGTGCACTCCCACATCATGTGACCTCTTCTATTGCATAGTGGGCACAAGAGATTGGGACATTCTCGTGGATCATGGTCTTGGCCTTGGCAATTGTCACATATAAGGTCTTCTTCTTGCCATATGGGGACCAAAGTGGTGGTGGCACTTGGTGTAGACGTCATATCAAGAGAAGTGCTTAAGAAAGGCGCCGTCTTGGTTGTGGCCTCACGTTTGTGACCATGTTTCTTGCGGTGTCAACGTGATCTTGACCGTTGCTCGAAGAACTTGTCGAAGTTGGCCATGATCTCGCCAATGCAAGACTCAAACTTTGGCAATTCACTGAAGGTGGACCTTGGAGCTCTTGTTGGCGCCAATGTAGCACTAGTGAACACCATTGGATGCTCCTTTGTCGCCATCTTCTTGTCAGTTCGACGTTGACACTCTTGAGTGGTGGGGTGTCGCCGAAAGTCATTCGGATGCTTCTCCTCATGTTGGCGTCGGCGTGCTTGTTGCTTTGGTGACCTTGTCTTGGAGCTCCCACTCAAACTTGGTGATATGTTCCGAAGCTTGGCGAGTGTGGAGAGGTCATCTTGGAGCTTGGACAAGTTGCGATCAACCTTGGCAACGTTCTTGTGGCGCCTTGATGACCTAGATGGGCCTTGACTTGGCTTGGCCTTGTTGATGCACTTTGTGTGACGCCTTGTTGTCGATGTAGAATGTCGAAGCTTGGCACTCATGGCGATGTCCTTGTCATGGCGCCTTCTTGAAGTAGATGGAGATTGGCGAAGCTTGGCACTCTTGGCAATGTCCTTGTTATGGCGCCTTTGTGAAGTTGATGGAGATTTGGGACACTTGGCACATTTTGCAATGTCCGTCTCGTGGCGCCTTCTTGAAGTAGATGGAGCTCCAAAGGATGAGTGCATGGTGGTCTTGTAGGAGCACCGTGGAGCTCCAAAGGATGAGTGCATGGTGGGCTCGTAGGAGCACCGTCTTGAGCATGAACCATAGAAGGTTGTGCCATGATGTTTGGTGGTGCCGCTCTTGAGCATGGTAGAACCAAAGTTCTCGTCGGAGTACTTGGAGTAGAAGTTGATGTGGGTTGGTCCCGATTTTCACGGATTTGTGCGGAGGGAAAGATGAACACGAAGAACATGCGATGAACGACGAACGCAAAGAGGGGAAATCAACACACACGGGTAAATAGCATGTAGCAACCCGGCAAGACTCGATTGGTAACAAATCCCCGAGGGCAGCCCCCAATCCTCCTCTCCCAAGCACACCTTACTCTTAGGATTGTTTGTCCAATTGGTTAATCCAACCAATCCAATATAGCCACTCACAGAGGGAAGATTAGCAAGTAATCGCAACTACAAGCGGAGCCTTGGTATCCACGCAGGGATCTTCTCCTCAAGAGGAGGCATTGGTTCATCTCCATATGTGGAGGCCTTGATTCATCTCCATAGGAGGAAAGAGACACTTTGAGAAGAAGGAGCAAGGCTCTACTTTAGTTCTCAAATCATAGTCTAACCCTAGATCTGGAGGGGAAAGGTCTATTTATAGTCTAAGCCACGAGGTGGGGAAAGGTGGGGGTACATGACTTAAAGTCAAGGCAGCACGCAGGCTGTGCAGGCTGGCCGGTCTGGGAGCCGGTTCAACCGGGCTGGGAGCCGGCCGGCTCGGCTTGGTGGCCGGTTCCTGGGCCGGTTGAACCGGGCTGGGAGCCGGTCGGTTCTGCAGGACGGCCGGCCTGGGAGCCGGTTTTAACCGGCCTGGGAACCGGGCGGCTCTGGTGGCCAGCTGGTTCGGGAGCCGGCCATGCAGTTTCTTCCGCTTCTTCTTCTTCTTCTTCTTCTTCTTCTTCTTCTTCTTCTTGTTGACCATCTTCTTGGGTCTTCCCTGGGTTATCTTCTCCATCATCTTGCGTCGCCTCTTGGCCATCTTCATAGGGGTCTTCAGGTCCACCATAGCTGAGTACACACAAGGTATCGGAATGAAGTAGCAAACCATTCAAAGGAGTGTCAAGATCACACATAGATAGGAGTGAATTCACCTTATCATGGAGAGCTTTGACTTTTGCTCTTGTCATTGGTCCACTTGGTGGTGTGTGCCTAGGTTGCACTACATCATCTCCCCCCCTTGGAAAGAGTCGTCCTCGACTCTTCATCCTCATCATCACTTGGGTTTCCACGGTAAGGCGAGATGTCGGCGACGTTGAAGGAGTCATGGACGCCGTACTTGGTCTTTGGTATGTCAATCTTGTATGCATTGTCGTTGATGCGCTTGAGAACCTTGAATGGACCATCACCTCTTGGCACGAGCTTAGACTTTCTCTCATCGGGGAAGCGGTCTTTGCGTAGATGTAGCCAAACAAGGTCTCCTTCTTCAAAGATCATGGGGCGCTTGTTCTTGTTCATCTTCGTAGCATGGTCTTCGTTGTGCTTCTCAAGCGTTGCCCTTGTGTCTTCATGTAGTTTCTTCATGTACGCGGCACGCTTGTCGAAGTCCATGTTTACTTGTTCACGGAGTGGAAGTGGTAGCATGTCGAGCGCGGTGTAGGGGTTGGAACCATAGACGACCTCGAAGGGTGTTCTCTTTGTTGCGCAATGTAGTGCTCGATTCTAGGCGAACTCGGCGTGTGGGATGCACTCTTTCCAATTCTTCAAGTTAGGCCTGATCAACACACGAAGTAGTGTGGATAGACTTCGGTTCACCACTTGGGTATTGCCATCGGTTTGAGGGTGGTATGCGGTGGAGAATAGTTGCTTGATTCCCATCTTGGCCATCAAAGTCTTCCAAAAATAGCTCACGAACTTGACTTAGCTTTGAGACATGTTGAACATCGTCGCACCAAGCGGTTCACATCCCGGTACATCCTTGGCCAATAGTAGTTTGTGGAGAGCATGACAAAGGTCTTGTCACGTCCAAATGGTCCCATTAAGACGCCTCCATGCGATTCCTTCAAAAGGACCAAACGAAGCGAATACTCGGGTATACATAGTTTGTTAGCCTTAAACAAGAAACCTTCATGCAAATAGAAATCACCAATTCCTTTGTGCTCCGAACATTGAGCGAAAATGTCTCCAAAGAAAGCATCGGTTGCATACAACTCTTTAATCTCATCCATACCCAAGTGATACGGGCACGACGGAGGAGGTGAAGCCCAATTTCAGAACTCCACCAAGCTAGATGTATTAGTCGTGTATTGCTATTTTAAATAATTATAGTTTTTAATAATTATGAGTTTGAGCTTGGTTTGGGCCTGTCCAACCAAGTCAACGTAGGGCCCATTAGTGGGGCGGTACTGTAGCGTGGTACTGTAGCGCGGTACTGTAGTACCCCTCCATATAAGGCTAGGTGCTGCGAGTTAGAAGGGGTTCAGAAAATTATGTTAAAAACTACTACGTGTGTTTCTTGGTGAAGCATCCCTCCGGGGACGGCGATGTCGTTTATCAGTTTGTAATAAACATTGCTGCGGAGGTTCTTGTGTTCATCAAGGATTGTCGTACTTTGGTTGGAGGCGTGGTGATCTTCATCACGTTGCTTGCTGGATTCGTTCCTCTTCTCCAGGTTTACGTTCATCGTGTAATTGGGAGAATTATTACCTTGGTTGTCTCGCTGTGAAAGATCGGGCAAAACTATAGGATCATCGGGCTTGATCCTTATCATGTGGTATCAGATTTCTGGGTTGCTCACAGTGAGGTTGTGTTGATCGATCTCATCTAGATCGGTTGACTGGGAGGAGTTTGATTAGAGGCTCTTGCGCAGATTGATTTGCTTGGAGGAGATCGTGCATTAAGGCTGCAGACTGCTGTTGTGTTTGTGCAGATTGGTTTCTGGTTAGATCGATTTGTGTGGAGGCTGCTAGGGGATTCAACGCAAGAGAAAAGGAAGATACGTGCAGATTGGCAAATTCGCGATCTACTGTAGCTACAGTACCGCAAAAAAAACAAGGCAGCTTGGTTCGATCGCTGCAGTCCAGAAACGATCGTTGATTTGTCTTAGACACCACGGCCTGTAGGAGACGAACCGGGGGCTGTGCGCATACCCATTGGAAAGGTCACGAAATTATCTTTCCAAAGAGTCCTTATTTGCCACGTTTGGATCTCGTATGAAAGTGTTGCATCCGTTTTAAATTCAGAACTCCTGTCTGTCCGAGTTGGCAGAGATCCGATTTTCCCTGCACCAGAATTGGGCGAATTGGTGTTCTGTCCGAGTTGAGGGAGAGCTCCGAGGTGGGGTTGTATTGCTTGATTTCTGGTTTGCTGCAGCGGCGTTCTCGTGGTGTGGGAGTCCTTCTGTTCTACGTTTTCCCTGCAACAGTTTGTCCGAGTTCTATTGGAGTCCTACAGCTACACGTTTTCCTTGCCATCGGTTTGGCCGAGTTGCAGCTAGTGGTCTGAGTTTTGCATCGAGGGAAGGAGCAGCACGCACGTTCCGTCCGTGTGCGTTCTGGCCGCGCAAGCTGATCGCTCACTGATCTCTGATCGCTAGCTGATCGCTGCCGCTTGCTGCTATTATTCAGATATGGGTTCATCCAGACCTGTTCGTGTGAAGGCTCCAAAATATGAGGATGTATATAATGATTACACTACTATTGTGATAGGTTTGGCACTTGATTCCGCACCCATAGACTGGAGGTTAGAGAATTCAGCTACATATTCAGAATTTCAGATTTGGGAATCGATTATGGACCAAGGTTTTGCAAGATGTCGTGAACTGAATAGCACTTTTGGTGGACGTCTTGAACATGCTCTTGCCTATCGTCGTGTGGATGAGACTGTGGCTGGCTGGTGGAATGATGAGAGGTCCGCGCAGGATATCACCGGTGGAACATCTAGTTGGGGAGACTTCAAACAATTTCTGCGTACTAGATTTATGAAGCAGTCCATGGAGCTGGACAAGGTGATTATACCTGAAGAGGTTGAACCTTTGAGTGGGCTGAATATGCAACTCAAAAGGGTACATGATGAGGCTTGCAAAATAGTTGACAAGTGTCAGCGATGGAGTTTATTTCAGACTCAATGCATGATAAAAGGCAAACACTGCAAGCTCATGATTGATGGTGGTAGCTGTACTAATGGCATAAGCAAGGCAATGGTGGCAGCATTAGGTTTGTCTACTTGGCGTATTCCTGAACCTAAGCATTTGGAGTGGATAAATAATTGTGGTATGCTGAAGGTTACTCATAAGGTGCGTGTGCCATTTACAGTTGGTGACTATGTTGATGAGGTTGAGTGCGATGTGTTGCCATTGGAGGTATGTGGGCTATTACTTGGTCGTCCATGGCAGTATGATCGCAATGTTAACCATGCTGGGCGAGCAAATACATATTCTTTTGTGCATGATGGTAAGCAGCGGACTTTGAGGCCTATGAGCGATGATCAAATCAAGTCCGATGTGGTGCTGGTGATACACAAGGAGAGGTTGCATAAAGCTGAACCAAAACAGCGGTTAGCTAAGTTGCAGCAAGTGGAGCAAGATGCAAGGGAGCGTTGGTACAGAAATTGATTCAACTATGCATGTAGATGACAAGCCTGTGTTTGTTGGTGACAAGCTAGTTGAAGACAAAACCTCTTATTGGGGAGACGAAGGGTATTGCAGCGAGTGTTCCAGTTCGTGTTGACATGGGTGTTCAGACCGATGACAGTGGTGTTGATCGTGTTCCGGTGCATATGGTGCCGCGGGTAGTCAGCCACAGTTTTGTGAGAACACCTCGGAGACGTTTAGTTGGAGCAGCAGTGTGTGTGCATAGAGGCACGGATGGATGTGTTCGTCAGTTGTGTGGCCCAGGCATTACTACTTTGCAGGGTCGTGCTAAGCAGGTTCATGTTCAGCAGCAAAGAGCTCCATCAAGTGTTGACAAGAAGAAGGTGGTGGCGCCGAAGTCCAAGCTCATGTGGCGAAGAAAGGAGGCGTCAAGAGTTGTGTCAAGTCAAGCAGGCCGAGAGGGAGGATGTGGTGTGGTAGGCAAGCAAGACTTGAAGACGGCGAACATGCGTGGTGCAATTGTTTATATCCCGCCACCTTTTCGAGCAGACCCTCACGCGTTGGGGACAACGCTTTTTGAAGGGGGGGAGGATGATACGGGCACGACGGAGGAGGTGAAGCCCAATTTCAGGACTCCACCAAGCTAGATGTATTAGTCGTGTATTGCTATTTTAAATAATTAGAGTTTTTAATAATTATGAGTTTGAGCTTGGTTTGGGCCTGTCCAACCAAGTCAACGTAGGGCCCATTAGTGGGGCGGTACTATAGCGTGGTACTGTAGCACCCCTCCATATAAGGCTAGGTGCTGTGAGTTAGAAGGGGTTCAGAAAATTAGGTTAAAATACTACGTGTGTTTCTTGGTGAAGCATCCCTCCGGGGATGGCGATGCCGTTTATCAGTTTGTAATAAACATTGCTGCGGAGGTTCTTGTGTTCATCAAGGATTGTCGTACTTTGGTTGGAGGCGTGGTGATCTTCATCATGTTGCTTGCTGGATTCGTTCCTCTTCTCCACGTATGCGTTCATCGTGTAATTGGGAGAATTATTACCTTGGTTGTCTCGCTGTGAAAGATCGGGCAAAACTATAGGATCATCGGGCTTGATCCTTATCACCAAGACACTAATGTCAAGACGTGTAAGTAGGTTGGCCTTGCGGGATAGAGCATCCGCGACCACATTGTCTTTACCTTTCTTCTATTTGATTACAAAGGTAAAAGACTCAATGAATTCAACCCACTTAGCATGCCTTTTATTCAAATTTGTTTGACTTTTCAAATATTTCAAGGATTCATGGTCGGAATGAATGACAAATTCCTTAGGACGAAGGTAATGTTGCCACACATCCAAAACACAACCAAAGCAAATAACTCTTTGTCATAAATGGGGTAATTCAAGAGAGCTCCATCTAATTTCTCACTATGGTATGCGATGGGTCTACCATTTTGCATAAGCACTCCTCCAATGCCCAATCCACTTGCATCGCATTCAATCTCAAATGTCTTAGAGAAATCCGGAAGGGCAAGGAGTGGTGCTTCGGTTAACAACTGTTTGAGCTCATTGAAAGCAAAATCATGTGCGTTGCCCCAAATGAAAGGTACATTTTTCATTGTAAGTTCATGGAGGGGGCAAGCAATTGTGGAAAAATACTTGATGAATCGACGGTAAAATCCGGCGAAACCAAGAAAACGTCTCAACTCCTCAAGTGACATCGGAAAAGGCCAAGTCCGAATTGCTTGTATCTTTGCTTCATCGACTTCGACTCCATCCGAAGAAACAAAAAAACCCAAGAAAACAAGTTTGTTGGTGGCAAAAGTGCACTTAGAAAGATTGGCATAAAGCTTTTCATTACGAAGAACCAACAAAACTTGAGCAACATGAGAAGTGTGCTCTTCCAAAGATTTGCTATAGATAAGCATGTCGTCAAAGTATACCACAACAAATTTGCCAATAAAAGTACGCAAAACATGATTCATGAGACGCATAAAAGTAGAAGGTGCATTGGAAAGACCAAATGGCATGACGAGCCACTCATAAAGACCAAGCTTAGTTTTAAATGCGGTCTTCCATTCGTCACCTTCACACATTCTTATTTGGTGATATCCACTTTTAAGATCAATTTTGGAGAATGTAGCGGAACCACAAAGCTCATCAAGCATATCATCAAGTCGAGGGATAGGATGGCGATACCGAACGGTGATGGCGGTGATGGGGCGACAATCCATGCAAAGGCGAAGAGTGTTGTCGTGCTTGGGTACCAAGATGACAGGCACGGCGAACAGACTCAAGCTCTCGCGGATATGTCCCATGGCAAGAAGTTCTTGTATTTGCCGCTCGATCTCCTTTGTCTCTCGGGGTTGGTGCCGTTAGGAGCGTGTTTTGGTAGCGGTGCGCCAGGAACAAGGTCGATGCGGTGCTCGATTCCGCGTAGAGGCGGTAGTCCCGGTGGCACTTCCTGAGGGAAGACATGTTCAAAGTCCTTCAAAAGAGACAACAAAGAAGGAGGAAGGTTTGTGAAATTGTTAGTCATAGAAACTTCACCCTTGCATATGAGCACATAGTGGAGGGTGGATGGGTTCTCTCTCAACTCCCTTACCACTCTTTGGTGGCACATAGTGAAAGTTTTGTGGGAACTCCCTTTGAAGTGTCGCACTCATTTGGCTTGTGGCTCTCACTCACTTTATGGTGGGTCTGTTGGCGAACGATCTTGTTGTGCCCTTGCAATGGTCTTGGCGTTATCGGCGATGACTTGACTTGGTGTCATGGGACGAAGGACGAAGGTCTTGTCGTTGTTCTTGAAGCTATAGTAATTAGTCCTTCCATCATGCATAGCACCCTTATCAAATTGCCATGGACGCCCAAGGAGTAAGTGACAAACGTTCATAGGCACAACATCACAATCAACCGTATCTTCATAAGCTCCGATCTTGAAGGACACTTGCACCATGTGTTGAATCTTGACGGCTCCGGTATCACTCAACCATTGCACATGGTAGGGATGTGGGTGCTTCTTGAACTTCAAGTTGAGCTTATCACAAAGTTCTTTGCTCGCTAGGTTGTGGCAACTTCCACCATCTATGATGACCTTGATGGACTTTCCATTTGATGCGGGTTGGTCCCGATTTTCACGGATTTGTGTGGAGGGAACGACGAACACGAAGAACACGCGAAGAACGAAGACACAAAAGAGGGGAAATCAAACACAGAAGGGTAAGAAGCAAGTAGCAACCCGGCAAGACTCGATTGGTAACAAATCCCCGTGGGCAGCCCCCAATCCTCCTCTCCCAAGCACACCTTACTCTTAGGATTGTTTGTCCAATTGGTCAATCCAACCAACCCAATAGAATCACCCTAGGATGAAAGATTGGCAAGTAGCAACTACAAGAGGAGGCTTGGTATCCACGCAGGGATCTTCTCCACAAGGGGAGTCCTTGGTTCATCTCCACATGGGAGGCCTTGAGTCATCTCCATAGGAGGAAAGAGACACTTTGAGAAGAAGGAGCAAGGCTCTACTTTAGTTCCCAAATCATAGTCTAACCCTAAATCTGGAGGGGAGGTATTTATAGTCTATGAGGCGAAGGGGTAAGTTGTGGGCCATTACATGGGCTTCAGCCCGAATCTTCTCAGGTCCAGCGGTAGTACCGCTGCACCAGTGGTAGTACCGCTGGGATTAAATGCGCTCGCTGGCGGTAGTACGAAGCAGGGTACCGGGAGGTACCGTAGGGGTATCCAGTGGCGTTTTCGGGCATGCCGGTACCTCCAGCGGTACCTCAGGCGGTAGTACCGTGACCTGTTCTGGCGGTAGTACCGCTGCCTGGAACTCCACGCAGGTCTTCATCTTCAGCGGTAGTACATCTGGTGCCGCTGCCTGGGTCCTGGCGGTAGTACCGGCCCTCCTGGCGGTAGTACCGCTGGCTGATGCTTCGTCTTCTTCATCTTCCTCTTGACTCGTTCTTGTCCAACTTCTGCACTTGCTTGGTGATCTTCTTGGTAGTTGTTCCTGAGTATGCACAACGTATCCGAATGAAGTAGCAACCCATTCAAAGGAGTGTCGAGATCACACATAGATAGGAGCGAATTCACCTTATCATGGAGAGCTTTGACTCTTGCTCTTGTCATTGGGCCACTTGTTGTAGGAGACGTAGGTTGGGCTACATCATCTCCCCCCCTTGGAAAAGAGTCGTCCTCGACTCTTGGTCATCCTCATCGCTTGATGTTCCAAGGTATGGCGATAGGTCGGCGACGTTGAAGGTGTCATGGACCAAGTGTTTGGAGTTGGAGATGTCGATCTTGTAGGCATTGTCGTTGATGCGCTTGATAACCTTGAAAGGTCCATCTCCACGAGGGTGAAGCTTGGACTTCCTTGCATCCGGAAGCGATCTTTGCGAAGGTGTAGCCAACAAGGTCTCCTTCTTCAAATATCATGGCGCGCTTGTGTTTGTTCATCTTCGTAGCATGGTCTTTGTTGTGCTTCTCGAGGTAGTTCTTGTTTCCTCATGGAGCTTCTTCATGTAAGCGGCTCGCTTGTCGAAGTCCATGTTAACTTGCTCACGGAGTGGAAGTGGTAGCATGTCGAGCGCGGTGTAGGGGTTGGAGCCATAGACGACCTCGAAGGGTGTTCTCTTTGTTGCGCGGTGTAGTGCTCGATTGTAGGCGAACTCGGCGTGTGGGATGCACTCTTCCCAATTCTTCAAGTTAGGCTTGATCAACACACGAAGGAGTGTAGATAGGCTTCGGTTCACCACTTCGGTTTGGCCATCGGTTTGAGGGTGGTATGCGGTGGAGAATAGTTGCTTGATTCCCATCTTGGCCATCAAAGTCTTCCAAAAATAGCTCACGAACTTGGTGTCACGATCCGACACAATGGTCTTGGGCACTCCATGAAGACGGACGATTTCCCTGAAAAACAAAGTAGCAATGTGTGAAGCATCGTCGCTCTTGTTGCAAGGTATAAAGTGTGCCATTTTAGAGAAGCGATCAATGACGACAAAGATGGAATCCTTGTTTGTTTTAGTGCGTGGGAGTCCTAAGACAAAATCCATAGCTATATCGGACCATGGGTGATGTGGAATAGGCAAAGGTGTGTATAACCATGAGAGTTTAGAGTAGACTTAGCTTTGAGACATGTAGAACATCGTCGAACTAGGCGTTCCACATCACGCTTCATTCTGGCCAATAGTAGTTGGTGGAGAGCATGGCGTAGGTCTTGTCGCGGCCAAAGTGACCCATGAGTGTCCTCCATGAGATTCCTTCAAAAGGACCAAACGAAGCGAAGACTCGGGTATACATAGTTTGTTAGCCTTAAACAAGAAACCTTTGTGCAAATAGAAATCACCAATTCCTTTGTGCTCCGAACATTGAGCGAAAATGTCTCCAAAGAAAGCATCGGTAGCATACAACTCTTTAATCTCATCCAAACCCAAGACACTAATGTCAAGACGTGTAAGTAGGTTGGCCTTGCGGGATAGAGCATCCGCGACCACATTGTCTTTACCTTTCTTGTATTTGATTACAAAGTGAAAGACTCAATGAACTCAACCCACTTAGCATGTCTTTTGTTCAAATTTGTTTGACTTTTCAAATATTTCAAGGATTCATGGTCGGAATGAATGACAAATTCCTTAGGACGAAGGTAATGTTGCCACACATCCAAAACACGAACCAAAGCAAATAACTCTTTGTCATAAATGGGGTAATTCAAGCGAGCTCCATCTAGTTTCTCACTATGGTATGCGATGGGTCTACCATTTTGCATAAGCACTCCACCAATGCCCAATCCACTTGCATCGCATTCAATCTCAAATGTCTTAGAGAAATCCGGAAGGGCAAGGAGTGGTGCTTCGGTTAATAACCGTTTGAGCTCATTGAAAGCAAAATCATGTGCATTGCCCCAAATGAAAGGTACATTCTTCTTTGTAAGTTCATGGAGGGGGCAAGCAATTGTGGAAAAATCCTTGATGAAACGGCGGTAAAATCCGGCAAAACCAAGAAAACGTCTCAACTCCTCAAGTGATGTCGGAAAAGGCCAAGTCCGAATTGCTTGTATCTTTGCTTCATCAACTTCGACTCCATCCGAAGAAACAACAAAACCCAAGAAAACAAGTTTGTTGGTGGCAAAAGTGCACTTAGAAAGATTTGCATAAAGCTTTTCATTGCGAAGAACCAACAAAACTTGAGCAACATGAGAAGTGTGCTCTTCCAAAGACTTGCTATAATAAGGATGTCGTCAAAGTATACCACAACAAATTTGCCAATGAAAGGACGCAAAACATGATTCATGAGACGCATAAAAGTAGAAGGTGCATTGGAAAGACCAAATGGCATGACGAGCCACTCATAAAGACCAAGCTTGTTTTAAATGCGGTCTTCCATTCATCACCTTCACACATGCGTATTTGGTGATATCCACTTTTAAGATCAATTTTGGAGAATATAGCGGAACCACAAAGCTCATCGAGCATATCATCAAGTCGAGGGATAGGATGGCGATACCGAACGGTTATGGCGTTGATGGGGCGACAATCCATGCAAAGGCGAAGAGTGTTGTCGTGCTTGGGTACCAAGATGACGGGCACGGCACACGGACTCAAGCTCTCGCGGATGTGTCCCATGGCAAGAAGTTCTTGTATTTGCCGCTCGATCTCCTTTGTCTCTTCGGGGTTGGTGCGGTAAGGAGCGCGGTTTGGTAGCGGTGCGCCGGGAACAAGGTCGATGCGGTGCTCGATTCCGCGTAGAGGAGGTAGTCCCGGTGGCACTCTTGAGGGAAGACATCTTCAAAGTCCTTCAAAAGAGACAACAAAGAAGGAGGAAGGTTTGTGAAGTGTTAGTCATAGAAACTTCACCCTTGCATATGAGCACATAGTGGAGGGTGGATGGGTTCTCTCTCAACTCCCTCACTCTCTTTGTGGCAAATAGTGTAAGTTTTGTGGGAACTCTCTTTGAAGTGTCACACTCATTTGGCTTGTGGCTCTCACTCACTTTATGGTGGTCTCTCGCTCACCACTCATCTCACTAGACGAACGATCTTGTTGTGCCCTTGCAATAGTCTTGGCGTTGTCGGCGATGACTTGACTTGGTGTCATGGGACGAAGGACGAAGGTCTTGTCGTTGTTCTTGAAGCTATAGTAGTTTGTCCTTCCATCATGCATAGCACCCTTGTCAAATTGCCATGGACGCCCAAGGAGTAAGTGACAAACGTTCATAGGCACAACATCACAATCAACCGTATCTTCATAGGCTCCAATCTTGAAGGACACTTGCACCATGTGTTGAATCTTGACGGCTCCGGTATCACTCAACCATTGCACATGGTAAGGATGTGGGTGCTTCTTGAACTTCAAGTTGAGCTTATCACAAAGTTCTTTGCTCGCTAGGTTGTGGCAACTTCCACCATCTATGATGACCTTGATGGACTTTCCATTGATTCCCGCTCTAGTGTGAAACAAGTTGCATCTTTGGTCTTCTTCTACTTGAACATTGGTGGTTAGAGCTCTTGCCACAACCAAGGAAGGGTTGTTGTCGCCATCACAATATATCTCACTTTCTTCTTCTTGAGCACTTTGCATTGTGGCGACCTTGTTCAAAGCATTGTACTCATCTTCACTCATAGATTCATACTCTCCCATGTCATTGATGATCATGACCTTCTTGTTGGTGCACTCAAAAGATTTGTGCCCTTGTCCGCCACTTGTAGCATTGCAATAGTCTTGTGCCGGACGAAGATCCTTGAGGCGCCTTGGAGAGGGAGGTACTTTCTTGAAAGGTTGAGGCGCTTGAGGTGTCGAAGTAGAGACTCTTGGAGGACCTCGAGTGTTCGCTTGAGGAAGAGCTTGTGAAGGTGTAGGAGTTGACGAAGAAGGCTTGTTGGCGTAGAATGCCTTTGTCTTGAGGTATTTGAGCTCTTCAAGCACGTGGCGCTCGGCCTTGGAAGCTTGATGTACTAGCTCAACCAAAGAGGCATATGGTTGGAACTCCACGATCTTCTTGATGGGATAGTTGAGGCCATTCATGAAACGAGCCATGGATTGCTCTTCGTACTCGTTGACATTGGCTCTCATCATGGAGATTTCCATTTCCTTGTAGTACTCGTCAACCGACTTCAAACCTTGCTTCAACTCTTGCAACTTCTTGTATAAGTCTCTAGTGTAATGGCTTGGCACGAAGCGCTTGTACATGTTTCTTTCATTTCAACCCAAGTGTCAATTGGTTGTTGGTGGTTAGCGACGCGAGCATCTTGTAGTTGTTCCCACCACAAGAGGGCATACTCTTCAAACTCCATCGAGGCTAAGGCAACCTTCTTGATGTCGGAGTAGCGTTGCACGCGGAAGATCTTGTCAACCTTGAGTACCCATGAGAAGTAAGCTTCCGGATCACTTGTGCCGTAGAACTTGGGTATGTCAAAGCGGACGTTGGTCAAGTCATCATAGTCGTCACGTGGCCACCACGTGGGAATGCACGTCCACGTCTCCTTCGGTTGAGTCCATCACCATTGTGTTGGCTTGACTCGTTATCACTTGACTCGGAACGTTGGTGTTGGTGACGATCATGAGGAAGCTCTTGACGAGGCGCATGTTGAGGAGGTAGCTCTTGTTGAGGAACGGGTTGCTCGACATTGTTCGCATTGTCATGGTTTTGATGACTTGGAGGATGACGAGGGTGACGTCCTTGTTCACCAAAGTCATTCGCACCCGGAACGCCATTGTCATTAGCCAATGGGTCATGACGATCACGTTGGCGGTGGTGGTGATGGTATGCGTTCGCGACGATCATCATTTTGGTGAGGTTGTTCTTGATGCGCATTGGCATTGTTCGCGTGAAGATCATGTGGTTGTTCAACGATAGGAGGAGGTCGTTCATGGGCGTCGCGCCTTGGATCATGTTGACGTTCTTGTCGAGGTTCATGACGTCCATGACGTGCTTGTGTCGACCTTGAGGTGCTTCTTGTACGGCTTGAGTGTGAAGAAGCTCGTTGTCGCGCAAGGTTGTTGATAGCTTCGGTCAACCTCTCCATAGTTGCTTCGTTAGCACTCATGCGGTCGTTGAAGGTGTTGTCTTGATTTTGAAGACGGCGCTCGAAGCGTCTGTTACCACGAAGAAGTGTCGCATGCCACAAGCTCCGATTGTGTGACATAGCCATGATCACCGCGAACTCCACCATGGATTTCCTCATCCGAGCTTGAGCTTCCGTTTGTACTTCCCCTAAACATTTTCTCAAGAACAAGTGAGATGTGGGTAAGGAAAAACCAAGACAAACTATATCCCAAGTATAATGTGGCTTGAGAGGAGAGTATCCGGTTCTAACACCCAACACACACACTTATGAGGATAGGAAGGTATGAAGTGGCAAACGAAACAAGCAAACCCGCCGACAAGTATATTGTCAAAGGTAGAGAAAATCCACAATGATCAAATTACCAAAGAAACTCCAACCACAAATGATGAAGAAACACACACAAAAGCGAATAATGGGGTTGGGCGACCAAAGGGCGAGCACTCGAAGATAGACAACCTAACGAAGACTACGTGCTCAAATGTCACCCAACACAAGAAGGACGCTAGCTCAATTGCTTTTTGTGGGCAACGGATTTGCACAAGAGTTAACACTCACACTCACTTTGGCGGTCTTAGCTTTGTCGCAACCTACAAGAGATGAACTTGGCACCACTTGATTCTTTTCTTTTCTCTTTTTTTTTTTGATTTTTGCTTTTTGACGATGATTCCTTCTCTTTTGCTAGTGCCAAGCTCTCTAACGATACACACTCGCCAATACTTGAAGACAAACACTCAACACGTGCAATGCCTCGCAATATCACCGAGCTAGTCCAATAGGTTAAGTTGCGCGAAAGGAAGAAGGGCTCACAACGGAATATGATGGTGGGGGAATGTCGAGTCCTTGGTGGCGTCGTCGCTTGGCGTTGATGATGCGTTGCTGCGGAAGCTTGTCGATGTGTAGACGTAGCACACCAAGAAAGGACTCAAACCAAAGAGGAAATGCCAAAACGAACCGAGGAAAAGAAAAATTTCTGAAAAATTGGCCCTGGCGGTAGTACCGCTGGTCCGCCCGGTAGTACCGCTGCGGCGGTAGTACCGCTGCGCACGAATCTGCGCGATTTGACTCGAATTTTGGGCGGATTGGGCTCCAAAATTCCTCGAATTCGTGGGAAATGGCAAAATTGAGGCTAGGGAACGCAAACAAAGGTGGAGGGGGTCCTAAAGCAACAGATCCATGGACAAAAACTACCAAAAACGCAACGAATCGACAGATCGGCTCGAATCAAGGCAAGGCTATTTTTGGTGGAAATTTTCGAATTTCTCAAAAACGAAGAAAAATTTGGTGGATTTTGGTGGAAACACAAATCAAATCCGTGTCAACCTAGAGCTCTGATACCATATGATGCGGGTAGGTCCCGATTTTCACGGATTTGTGCGGAGGGAAGATGAACACGAAGAACACGCGAAGAACGAAGAACACAAAAGGGGGAAATCAAACACACAAGGGTAAATAGCAAGTAGCAACCCGGCAAGACTCGATTGGTAACAAATCCCCGAGGGCAGCCCCCAATCCTCCTCTCCCAAGCACACCTTACTCTTAGGATTGTTTGTCCAATTGGTCAATCCAACCAACCCAATAGCACCTCGATGAAAGATTAGCAAGTAATCGCAACTACAAGCGGAGCCTTGGTATCCACGCAGGGATCTTCTCCTCAAGAGGAGGCCTTGGTTCATCTCCACATGTGGAGGCCTTGATTCATCTCCATAGGAGGAAAGAGACACTTTGAGAAGAAGGAGCAAGGCTCTACTTTAGTTCCCAAATCATAGTCTAACCCTAGATCTGGATGCGGAGGTATTTATAGTCCATGAGGCGAAGGGGTAAGTTGTGGGCCGTTACATGGGCTTCAGCCCGAATCTTCTCAGGTCCAGCGGTAGTACCGCTAGGATTAAATGCGCTCGCTGGCGGTAGTACGAAGCAGGTACCGGGAGGTACCGTAGGGGTATCCAGTGGCGTTTTCGGGCGTGCCGGTACCTCCAACGGTACCTCGGGCGGTAGTACCGTGACCTATTCTTGGCGGTAGTACCGCTGTAGCGGCGGTAGTACCACTGCCTGGAACTCCACGCAGGTCTTCATCTCCAGTGGTAGTACGTCTGGTGCCGCTGCCTGGGTCCTGGCGGTAGTACCGTGATGAGGAATAAGGACCTCTAGGGTGGCCCGATCTTCACGGATTGACGCGGTATGTGGACGAACGCACGCAAGAACACGAGGAACACGAAGAACACCAAGAAGAACGCCCCGAACACAAGAACACACACAAGATACAAGAACCGTTTCCCTTACCGGTCGGTCCAACCAGCCTAATAGAATCCACACGAAGGTGGGAGATCGGCAAGAAGGGATCTTGGAGGTTGTTTCTCTCACGGTCAACCAAACCGATCCAATAAAGTCACCCGAGGATGAAAGATTGGCAAGTAGTCAAACTACAAGTAGAGGTCTTGAATCCACGAAGGGATCTTCTCCACAAGGGGAGGAATCATCCCCACAAGGGGATGGAGGAGACCTTTGAGAAGAAGGAGTCTAGCTCTACTCTAATCTCAAAACCAAGTCTATCCCTAGATCTAGTCCAAGGAGTGCTATTTATAGTCCAAGCAACTAGGAGGACGAACGGATAAGGTTGCACATCAGATCTGGCGGAGAGGTTCCCGCACTGGCGGTAGTACCGCTGGCTTAGCCGGTGCTACCGCTGGTGTGGGCTGCCGTCGCGGCTTCCCACGCCCCCGGTACCGACTGGTACCGCTGCGGCGGTAGCTGGGGGGTACCGGAAGAAGGCCCCGAAGTAGCACCGCCGGCGTGATGCGCGCCCATCCCACGTCCCCGGTACCGGTCGGTACCGCTGCCGGTGCCGCTGGCGGTACCGCCGGCGTGGGGTGTGGCGGTGCTGACTGGGCCAGGGGCGGTAGTACCGCCTCCTGGGTCTTCTGCTTCCTTCTTCTTCCTCATCGTCTTGACGCTTCCTCCTCCTCTTCCATGCGTACGCCTTGGCTGGTCTTGAGGCTTGGACTTTGTCGGCATCTTCCCGGAGGTTCGTACTCATCATGTGGTACCTAGCATAGCAACGGGTAGATGCTCAAGTAGTATACCATTCCAAGGGGTACGAAATGGGATCTTGTAGAGGAAAGAGTTCACCTTTGAGCTCAGTGATGACTTGTGATATGTTGGAGTGCTTGACATGGTGGCGGGCCTAGGTTGGGCTACATTATCTCCCCCCCCCTTTAAAAAGAGTCGTCCTCGACTCTGGCTCTTCATTATCATGCAAAGGAGGTAGATGTGTTGTCGAAGAATTTGAATTCACCATGCCTACAAACACTAAAGACCAAGCAAAACATGTGTGTGCAAGAAAGAGGAGCATATCAAAAATGGCATGTCCTTTCTTTGTGATAGCACCGTTAGCACAACACAAGAATATGAAAATGTAGTGTAAGTGCAAGGTCAAAGTGCAAGCAATCCAATGCAACATCTTCAAAATGTGAGAACACAAAAACTCCATAAAAATATGAGGATGCCATCTAGGTATCTCATTTTGTACCGTATGATCATTATTGCACACAAGGAATTGAAAAGAACAATTTGTCATCATCCATGCTGCAATAAAAGGAGAACTTGGCAAAAACACACAATGAAAAATGTCCAAAGTATCAACATGGGTGCAAACAAACCATATGATGAGGATATATCTATGAGTTATAGTGATTATTCATGTTTGAACTGGAAGGAAATATTAAGTCTGACTGATGATTATTATCAGGTGAATTTATTCCTTGTTAAAAATAATACTTTGATATCTCTGAATTATATACTATCTAAATCATTGTATTATTATTTGATTAGATTTGACATCCGTCAAGATGGCGCCAGCGGGAGGAGAGGGAGGACGACGACCAGCAGACTCGCGAGGACAGCGGCCAGCAGACACGCGAGGATGGCGATCACAAGACGCAAGAACTTGGCAGAGCTAAATCATCTACGTACATGTGCTAATCGCTATGCATGCAAGTGGGACCCAGCCATGTGCTTGTGTCTACATTCACGTACTCCATCCAAGAAGCAAAAGAACGTGGAGCTACTCCTGCCATGCATGTACGCATGCATTTGGTGCATGCATGCTAGCCAAGGATCGATGCCATGCATGTGCGTTGCATGCATGTTGGTCAAGGAGCAAGCACGCACAATATTTCCAAGGAAAGGAATAGGGTAGGCCCACATGCATGTGCGTGCAGATTTATTTGATCCGAATTAGCAAAATCAATTAGGATATTTTATTTAAGGTAGTTAGCAGTTGTGTTCGGCTTGGACTCTTGGAGGCCACGCACGGACGCATATATATTTGGCTGTACCGTACTTGTAAAAGTTAGACCACGTTTAAGATAAACCCTAGAATTCTAGATTGAACTGCGAGAAGCATTCATCTGAAATTATACATCTCCAATTCGTATCGATCTGGAGAGGTGAACATCAATTGAAGTGTGATATGTTCTTTCCATTGGGAATTAGTAGATTGCAATTATACCGTTTCGTGGTCGACGGCTACGTGCGCAAGTGTGTGAAGTCGTGAATATCCGAAGGGTAGAGAGCTGCTGCATTGGCATTAGGGATCTAGCGAGGAGAGTTCATCGGTGACACCAAGTTATCCATCATCCAACGACGTGCTCAACGAGAAGATCGGGCCACCCATATCATCTGGTATCAGAGCCAAGTTTCTCTCCTCGGCTGCCTTGTGAGGCTTTCGAGATTGCTTAGATTGCACACAGCTATGGCACTTAGAACCTTTGGCAACGGTGAAAGTAGGAATTAAACGCAAGCTGGAAAGTCTACTCATTAAACCAAAATTAACATGACATAAACAAGAGTGCCACACATCGGCATCCGAATCCACACTGCCACAAATATGGTTTACTGACTTATTACAAAAATCCGATAATGAAAAGCGGAACAAGCCTCCGCACTCATACCCTTTACCAATAAATTGTCCAAACTTTGACACAACTACTTTATTGGACTCCAAGACTAATTTAAACCCATCTCTGCATAGAAGGGAGCCGCTAACGAGATTCTTGTTCATAGTAGGGACATGCTGCACGTTCCTCAGCTGCACGATCTTCCCCGAATTAAACTTCAGATCTACCGTGCCAACACCACGAACAGAAGCATGCGATCCATTCCCCATTAAGACGCTTGAATCGGCGACCTGATAAGATGTGAACATAGAGATGTCAGCGCACACATGAACATTAGCACCCGTATCAATCCACCAACATGGAGATTGAAATACTGAAAGCACAAATGGTAAATTACCATACCCATCAGTATTGCTAGCGGTCACGACGTTGACATGCTTCTTCCCTTTCTTGTCTGCACGATCTGGGCAGTCCACAGAGAAGTGTCCAAGCTCTCCACAAGTGTAGCACTTTAGCTCAGATTTATTCAGCATCTTCTTCTTCTTCTTGAAAGAAGTAGTCTTGGTAGGCATGTTGAAGGAAGGCTTACTCTTTGCCTTGTTCTTGCCATGGTGAAAGTTCTTCTGCACCATATTGGCGCTAGACTGACCTTCACCACCTCTCTCAGCACTGTCCTTAGCCCGAGCCTTCTCCTCAACATCAAGAGACGCTATCAGGTTTTCAACCGATATCTCCTGTCTCTTGTGTTTGAGAGTTGTGGCGAAGTTCCTCCATGAAGAGGGCAACTTTGCAATAATGCATCCAGCCACAAACTTGTTAGGTAAGGCACACTTAGCGTGCTCAAGCTCCTTCGCAATGCACTGTATCTCATGAGCCTGTTCGACTACAGAACGGTTGTTAACCATCCTGAAGTCATGGAAGCTCTCCATGATGTACAGTTCACTGCCAGCATCTGCTACACCGAACTTAGTGTTCAGTGCCTCCCAGAGTTCTTTGGCATCTGTAATGTGCATGTACACATCAAACAGCTTGTCGCTAGAGCACTCAGAACGAGTCCCACAAAGGCAGTATTGGTTTCCTTGAACTTATTCTGATCTTGCTCAGATATAGTTCCTTCAGGTAAACCCTCACTAGCCTCGAACACTTTTAGAGATCGCAACCACAGTGTGGTCTTGTACTGCCATCTCTTAAAGTCCACACCGGCAAACTTGTCCGGTCTCAGCGCATCGGATAGATGTCCCATGTTTAACTCAGGAAATTGCCTATAACACATATAAGGTTTTTGGAGAGTTGGAAGAGGAAATCTATATGGATCAGCCTGATGGGTTTGTAGTAAAAGGTGAAGAGAGAAAGGTGTGCAAATTGTTAAAATCTTTGTATGGGCTGAAGCAAGCACCTAAGCAATGGCATGAGAAGTTTGACAGAACTTTAACTTCTACAGGCTTTGCCATCAATGAGGCTGATAGGTGTGTATATTATCGCCATGGTGGGGGCGATAGTGTTATATTATGCTTGTATGTTGATGACATACTGATTTTCGGTACAAGCATGATAGTGATAAATGAGGTCAAGTCTTTCCTGTCAAAGAGCTTTGATATGAAAGATCTGGGACAAGCTGATGTGATCCTGAACATTAAGCTGATTAGGGATGTGAGTGGGATTACGTTAACGCAATCACACTATGTTGAGAAGGTCTTGAGCCGCTTTGGTTATATAGACAGCAAGCCTTCTCCAACACCCTATGATCCCAGTGTGACACTCAGAAAGAACAAAAAGGAAACGAGAGATCAATTAAGATATTCTCAAGTGATCGATTCACTCATGTACCTTGCGAGCGCGACAAGACCTGATATCTCTTTTGCTGTGAGCAAGTTGACCAGGTTCATGTCTAACCCGGGTATTGATCATTGGCATGCACTTGAAAGGGTCATGCGCTATCTGAACGGTACAATGAGTTATGGGATTCACTATTCAGGGCACCCTGCGGTGCTTGAGGGATATTGTGATGCGAACTGGATCTCAGATGTTGATGAGCTCTACGCCACAAGTGGATATGCATTTATTCTTGGAGGTGGCGTAGTGTCATGGAGGTCTTGCAAACAGACCATTTTGACGAGGTCAACCATGGAAGCAGAACTTGCTGCTTTAGATACAGCTTCTGTTGAGACAGAATGGCTGCGTGAGCTCTTGATGAACTTGCCGGTGGTTGAGCAACCATTACCGGCCATCCTTATGAATTGTGACAACCATACGGTTATCATGAAAGTGCACAGTGCTAAGGATAATGTGAAGTCATCAAGACACGTTAAAAGACGCTTGAAGTCTGTCAGTAAAATGAGAAACTCCGGAGTAATGACTGTTAGTTCTGTTCAAACTGACAAAAACCTGGCAGATCCTTTTACAAAGGGACTATCACGTAATGTGATAGACAGTGCATCGAGAGAGATGGGGTTGAGACCCGTGAGCGTTACACCATAGTGGTAACCCAACCTATGTGATCGGAGATCCCGTGAATTAGGACCTGGGAAGAACAAGCTAGTGGTTTGACAGAGGAGAGTTTTTATTTAACCCTCTCTATGTGAAGATGCATAACTCTCAAATTCTGTAAGGCAGGTTGGCGACATGCCTTAATGTGTTTCTGTTGGCTATTCGTAGCAAAGGTGCTATCCTACAGAGCGAACTTGAAAGAACACACCTATATGAGTCCGACTGTTAAAACGTCGCAGTATATGAGATTTGGGTGATCTCTAGTAAACTCATGAAGAGACCAGGGAGTATGACGCATATGCTCCACCCGCGGGTAGGCTACTGGCAGCCACGTACTGGTTATGACTTTGAGTGAAGTCTATTGGCACCAAACTTGCAATTCAAGGTTCGTCCATTGTTCAAGTTGCTGGTAGATGTAGCTTGAAGCTCTAGGCAGAAGTTCAACTTAACAGTCTCTGCTGAAACACTGGTATATAAACAAGAAACGAGGTTTGGCAAAATCTCTAAATGGGAATTTGAGATCTGGTGGGGGATTGTTTTTTGGGCCCATTTTGGGCAGCCCCATAAAATTCCTGAAAATCTCAAATTGGCCCATGTGCATGGCAGAATTTTGGAGGTGCATGTACGTGACTAAAGTTTAGTCCCATACTGCTAGCTTAGAGAGAGCTGCACCACTTTATATAGTGGAGTGTTCTATCACTTGGTGTGCTGGCTGAGAATAGAAGTCTCTCTCGTGCGCACTCCTCCTCCTCCTCCGCCGCCGTCCGTCACGACACGCCGCGGGTTGCGGGAATGAGCCGAGCCGATGCTTATATTTTTGCAGTTTAGGAAAAACGAGTCATGTTAGCGTACGTGTACAGCTTAGCCAATTTGGATCGCTACCGGATCGTGGGCTGCTGTAACCGACTCAAACGTGTGCAACGTGGCCGGCCCACGTTGTACCCGTTAGGGTTTTCCGTTCCGCACTATCTATTGCCGTGCACTGCGTGTGCCGTAACACACCGAACCAATCTAGGTTTTGCCAATCTCGTGCCTTGCGCCGCCGCCGTAGTCTACTCCATCCCGTGCGCCGGCGTGCACCGGCGAACGGGACTGCAGGTCTCCGGAACCACTTATCCTTGTGATCCTGTACGGGAGAGGGCGAATAAGGTTTTTGGGAAGCGCTCCGCGCGACTGCTTTCAAGTTCTTCATCACGGCTCGACTTCCTGGACGATCTCCGGGTCCGCGGGCGACTCGTCTTCAACGTCGTCTTCTTCGAGCTGCTGCCATCGCTGCTTCAATGGCTGCTTCATCTGCAACTGTTCGGTACGCGCTACATAAACCGAACTGTTTTACTATGGATATGTTGGCGTATGTGTTGCTGCTGTTCATGTTAATTAGTACATCTAGTATGTTTGTGTTTAACATGTTAGTAGCTGCGGTTGTCATGTTTAATATTCTGGAATTAATCATGGATGATGAGGATATATCTATGAATTATAGTGATTATTCATGTTTGAACTGGAAGGAAATATTAAGTCTGACTGATGATTATTATCAGGTGAATTTATTTCTTGTTAAAAATAATACTTTGATATCTCTGAATTATATACTATCTAAATCATTGTATTATTATTTGATTAGATTTGACATCCGTCAAGATGGCGCCAGCGGGAGGAGAGGGAGGACGACGACCAGCAGACTCGCGAGGACAGCGGCCAGCAGACACGCGAGGATGGCGATCACAAGACGCAAGAACTTGGCAGAGCTAAATCATCTACGTACATGTGCTAATCGCTATGCATGCAAGTGGGACCCAGCCATGTGCTTGTGTTTACATTCACGTACTCCATCCAAGAAGCAAAAGAACGTGGAGCTACTCCTGCCATGCATGTACGCATGCATTTGGTGCATGCATGCTAGCCAAGGATCGATGCCATGCATGTGCGTTGCATGCATGTTGGTCAAGGAGCAAGCATGCACAATATTTCCAAGGAAAGGAATAGGGTAGGCCCACATGCATGTGCGTGCAGATTTATTTGATCCGAATTAGCAAAATCAATTAGGATATTTTATTTAAGGTAGTTAGCAGTTGTGTTCGGCTTGGACTCTTGGAGGCCACGCACGGACGCATATATATTTGGCTGTACCGTACTTGTAAAAGTCAGACCACGTTTAAGATAAACCCTAGAATTCTAGATTGAACTGCGAGAAGCATTCATCTGAAATTATACATCTCCAATTCGTATCGATCTGGAGAGGTGAACATCAATTGTAGTGTGATCTGTTCTTTCCATTGGGAATTAGTAGATTGCAATTATACCGTTTCGTGGTCGACGGCTACGTGCGCAAGTGTGTGAAGTCGTGAATATCCGAAGGGTAGAGAGCTGCTGCATTGGCATCAGGGATCTAGCGAGGAGAGTTCATCGGTGACACCAAGTTATCCATCATCCAACGACGTGCTCAACGAGAAGATCGGGCCACCCCATATCACCATAGGGAAGAGCAAGTTTTCGACATATTTGTTGCACAACCAAATGCGTAGGAACCAAAACACTCATGACAAGACATGCTCGAAATGTCATTATGGTTGCAAACAAGCTATTGGAAAGAACAATTGTTCATCATATTTGTTGCAACACATAAATCATTCATATGAAAGATGGGAAAATTTGTCTCGCCATAGGAGAAACCAACATCACAAACATGTTTGCAACCAAACCAAATGCAAGATAAATTGGTCAACTTGTTTGATGCAAAACATGGGAAATGTATTAGAGCCGGGTTCGATCCATGACTCAAGTGTATGCTCTCAAGAGCTCGCATTGTCAACTCATGCTCAATGGCGGTTGACATTATTATGCGCTTACCGGCACACACAAGACACCATGTGAAGAAATGATGTGCACGGTATATGAATACGTCATCCATCATGACTCGTCTCTTCATTTGCACAACACCCACCACCTCAAAATCAAATGGAAAATATGACATATTGATGCGGGTTGGTCCCGATTTTCACGGAGTTGTGCGGAGGGAACGACGAACACGAAGAACACGCGAAGAACGAAGACACAAAAGAGGGGAAATCAAACACACAAGGGTAAATAGCAAGTAGCAACCCGGCAAGACTCGATTGGTAACAAATCCCCGTGGGCAGCCCCCAATCCTCCTCTCCCAAGCACACCTTACTCTTAGTATTGTTTGTCCAATTGGTCAATCCAACCAACCCAATAGAATCACCCTAGGATGAAAGATTGGCAAGTAGCAAACTACAAGAGGAGCCTTGGTATCCACGCAGGGATCTTCTCCACAAGGGGAGGCCTTGATTCATCTCCACAAGGGGAGGCCTTGAGTCATCTCCATAGGAGGAAAGAGACAATTTGAGAAGAAGGAGCAAGGCTCTACTTTAGTTTCCAAATCATAGTCTAACCCTAGATCTAGATGGGGAGGTTCTATTTATAGTCTAGGTGGGATAGGGGTGGATAAGTGAGGAGACACGGGTCCTCAGCCCGAAAGGTTCCCGCCGCAGCGGTAGTACCGCTGGAGCCAGCGGTAGTACCGCTGGGCAGGCCTCGCTCTGCTTTCGAAGTCAACTGCAGCGGTAGTACCGCTACGGTACCGCTGGAGCTGCCGGACGAACGAACAGAGGGCTGATTTCGGCGGTAGCTTTGGCGGCAGTACCACTGGGGCGGTAGTACCGCCCGGTGGGGCGGTACTACCGCCCAGCTTCTTCTGGCTCGGCTGGACTCCGGTGGGGACGCGTTTGGCTCGGTTGGTTCTAGGGCGGTAGTACCGCCGCCTGGGACTTGTTCCCATTCTTCTTTCCTTCTCCTTCGTCTTCTTGACTCGATTCTTGTCCAACTTCTACACTTCCTTGGAGATCTTCAAGAGGGTCATGCCTGAGTATGCACAAGGTATGGGAATGAAGTGGCAAGCCATTCAAAGGAGTATCGAGATCACACATGGATAGGAGCGAATTCACCTTATCATGAAGTGCCTTGACCCTTGCTCTTGTCATTGGTCCACTTGGTGGTGTGTGCCTAGGTTGCACTACATCATCTCCCCCCCCCTTGGGAAAGAGTCATCCTCGACTCTTCGTCTTCATCACCACTTGGGTTCCCACGGTAAGGCGAGATGTCGGTGATGTTGAAGGTGTCATGGACGCTGTACTTGGACTTGGATATGTCGATCTTGTAGGCATTGTCGTTGATGCGTTTGAGAACCTTGAAAGGACCATCTCCTCTTGGCGCGAGCTTAGACTTTCTCTCATCGGGGAAGCGGTCCTTGCGTAGATGTAGCCAAACAAGGTCTCCTTCTTCAAAGATCATGGGGCGCTTGTTCTTGTTCATCTTCGTAGTATGGTCTTCGTTGTGCTTCTCAAGCGTGGTTCTTGTCTCTTCATGTAGTTTCTTCATGTAAGCGGCACGCTTGTCGAAGTCCATGTTGACTTGCTCACGAAGTGGAAGTGGTAGCATGTCGAGCGCGGTGTAGGGGTTGTAGCCATAGACGACCTCGAAGGGTGTTCTCTTTGTTGCGCGATGTAGTGCTCGATTGTAGGCGAACTCGGCGTGTGGGATGCACTCTTCCCAATTCTTCAAGTTAGGCTTGATCAACACACGAAGGAGTGTGGAAAGGCTTCGGTTCACCACTTCGGTTTGGCCATCGGTTTGAGGGTGGTATGCGGTGGAGAATAGTTGCTTGATTCCCATCTTGGCCATCAAAGTCTTCCAAAAATAGCTCACGAACTTGGTGTCACGATCCGACACAATGGTCTTGGGCACGCCATGAAGACGGACGATTTCCCTGAAAAACAAAGTAGCAATGTGTGAAGCATCGTCGCTCTTGTTGCAAGGTATAAAGTGTGCCATTTTAGAGAAGCGATCAATGACGACAAAGATGGAATCCTTGTTTGTTTTAGTGCGTGGGAGTCCTAAGACAAAATCCATAGCTATATCGGACCATGGGTGATGTGGAATAGGCAAAGGTGTGTATAAACCATGAGAGTTTAGAGTAGACTTAGCTTTGAGACATGTTGAACATCGTCGCACCAAGCGGTTCACATCCGGTACATCCTTGGCCAATAGTAGTTTGTGGAGAGCATGCAAAGGTCTTGTCACGTCCAAAATGTCCCATTAAGACACCTCCATGTGATTCCTTCAAAAGGACCAAACGAAGCGAAGACTCGGGTATACATAGTTTGTTAGCCTTAAACAAGAAACCTTTGTGCAAATAGAAATCACCAATTCCTTTGTGCTCCGAACATTGAGCGAAAATGTCTCCAAAGAAAGCATCGGTAGCATACAACTCTTTAATCTCATCCAAACCCAAGACACTAATGTCAAGACGTGTAAGTAGGTTGGCCTTGCGGGATAGAGCATCCGCGACCACATTGTCTTTACCTTTCTTGTATTTGATTACAAAGGTGAAAGACTCAATGAACTCAACCCACTTAGCATGTCTTTTGTTCAAATTTGTTTGACTTTTCAAATATTTCAAGGATTCATGGTCGGAATGAATGACAAATTCCTTAGGACGAAGGTAATGTTGCCACACATCCAAAACACGAACCAAAGCAAATAACTCTTTGTCATAAATGGGGTAATTCAAGCGAGCTCCATCTAGTTTCTCACTATGGTATGCGATGGGTCTACCATTTTGCATAAGCACTCCACCAATGCCCAATCCACTTGCATCGCATTCAATCTCAAATGTCTTAGAGAAATCCGGAAGGGCAAGGAGTGGTGCTTCGGTTAATAACCGTTTGAGCTCATTGAAAGCAAAATCATGTGCATTGCCCCAAATGAAAGGTACATTCTTCTTTGTAAGTTCATGGAGGGGGCAAGCAATTGTGGAAAAATCCTTGATGAAACGGCGTAAAATCCGGCAAAACCAAGAAAACGTCTCAACTCCTCAAGTGATGTCGGAAAAGGCCAAGTCCGAATTGCTTGTATCTTTGCTTCATCGACTTCGACTCCATCCGAAGAAACAACAAAACCCAAGAAAACAAGTTTGTTGGTGGCAAAAGTGCACTTAGAAAGATTTGCATAAAGCTTTTCATTGCGAAGAACCAACAAAACTTGAGCAACATGAGAAGTGTGCTCTTCCAAAGACTTGCTATAAATAAGGATGTCGTCAAAGTATACCACAACAAATTTCCCAATGAAAGGACGCAAAACATGATTCATGAGACGCATAAAAGTAGAAGGTGCATTGGAAAGACCAAATGGCATGACGAGCCACTCATAAAGACCAAGCTTAGTTTTAAATGCGGTCTTCCATTCATCACCTTCACACATGCGTATTTGGTGATATCCACTTTTAAGATCAATTTTGGAGAATATAGCGGAACCACAAAGCTCATCGAGCATATCATCAAGCGAGGGATAGGATGGCGATACCGAACGGTGATGGCGTTGATGGGGCGACAATCCATGCAAAGGCGAAGAGTGTTGTCGTGCTTGGGTACCAAGATGACGGGCACGGCGCACGGACTCAAGCTCTCGCGGATATGTCCCATGGCAAGAAGTTCTTGTATTTGCCGCTCGATCTCCTTTGTCTCTTCGGGGTTGGTGCGGTAAGGAGCGCGGTTTGGTAGCGGTGCGCCGGGAACAAGGTCGATGCGGTGCTCGATTCCACGTAGAGGAGGTAGTCCCGGTGGCACATCTTGAGGGAAGACATCTTCAAAGTCCTTCAAAAGAGACAACAAAGAAGGAGGAAGGTTTGTGAAAGTGTTAGTCATAGAAACTTCACCCTTGCATATGAGCACATAGTGAGGGTGGATGGGTTTTCTCTCAACTCCCTATCACTCTTTTGTGGCAAATAGTGTAAGTTTTGTGGGAACTCTCTTTGAAGTGTCACACTCATTTGGCTTGTGGCTCTCACTCACTTTATGGTGGGTCTCTCGCTCACCACTCATCTCACTAGACGAACGATCTTGTTGTGCCCTTGCAATAGTCTTGGCGTTGTCGGCGATGACTTGACTTGGTGTCATGGGACGAAGGACGAAGGTCTTGTCGTTGTTCTTGAAGCTATAGTAGTTTGTCCTTCCATCATGCATAGCACCCTTGTCAAATTGCCATGGACGCCCAAGGAGTAAGTGACAAACGTTCATAGGCACAACATCACAATCAACCGTATCTTCATAGGCTCCAATCTTGAAGGACACTTGCACCATGTGTTGAATCTTGACGGCTCCGGTATCACTCAACCATTGCACATGGTAAGGATGTGGGTGCTTCTTGAACTTCAAGTTGAGCTTATCACAAAGTTCTTTGCTCGCTAGGTTGTGGCAACTTCCACCATCTATGATGACCTTGATGGACTTTCCATTGACTCCCGCTCTAGTTGAAACAAGTTGCATCTTTGGTCTTCTTCTACTTGAACATTGGTGGTTAAGCTCTTGCCACAACCAAGGAAGGGTCTTTGTTGTCGCCATCACAATATATCTCATTTCTTCTTCTTGAGCACTTTGCATTGTGGCGACCTTGTTCAAAGCATTGTACTCATCTTCACTCATAGATTCATACTCTCCCATGTCATTGATGATCATGACCTTCTTGTTGGTGCACTCAAAAGATTTGTGCCCTTGTCCGCCGCACTTGTACATTGCAAAGTCTTGTGCCGGACGAAGATCCTTGAGGCGCCTTGGAGGAGGAGGTACTTTCTTGAAAGGTTGAGGCGCTTGAGGTGTCGAAGTAGAGACTCTTGGAGGACCTCGAGTGTTCGCTTGAGGAAGAGCTTGTGAAGGTGTAGGAGTTGACGAAGAAGGCTTGTTGGCGTAGAATGCCTTTGTCTTGAGGTATTTGAGCTCTTCAAGCACGTGGCGCTCGGCCTTGGAAGCTTGATGTACTAGCTCAACCAAAGAGGCATATGGTTGGAACTCCACGATCTTCTTGATGGGATAGTTGAGGCCATTCATGAAACGAGCCATGGATTGCTCTTCGTACTCGTTGACATTGGCTCTCATCATGGAGATTTCCATTTCCTTGTAGTACTCGTCAACCGACTTCAAACCTTGCTTCAACTCTTGCAACTTCTTGTATAAGTCTCTAGTGTAATGGCTTGGCACGAAGCGCTTGTACATGGTTTCTTTCATTTCAACCCAAGTGTCAATTGGTTGTTGGTGGTTAGCGACGCGAGCATCTTGTAGTTGTTCCCACCACAAGAGAGCATACTCTTCAAACTCCATCGAGGCTAAGGCAACCTTCTTTTGTCGGAGAAGCGTTGCACACGGAAGATCTTGTCAACCTTGAGTACCCATGAGAAGTAAGCTTCCGGATCACTTGTGCCGTAGAACTTGGGTATGTCAAAGCGGACGTTGGTCAAGTCATCATAGTCGTCACGTGGCCACCACGTGGGAATGCACGTCCACGTCTCCTTCGGTTGAGTCCATCACCATTGTGTTGGCTTGACTCGTTATCACTTGACTCGGAACGTTGGTGTTGGTGACGATCATGAGGAAGCTCTTGACGAGGCGCATGTTGAGGAGGTAGCTCTTGTTGAGGAACGGGTTGCTCGACATTGTTCGCATTGTCATGGTATTGATGACGTGGTGGTGGTGATGGTATGCGTGCGCGACGATCATCATTTTGGTGAGGTTGTTCTTGATGCGCATTGGCATTGTTCGCATGAAGATCATGTGGTTATTCAACGATAGGAGGAGGTCGTTCATGGGCGTCGCTCCTTGAATCATGATGACGTTCTTGTCGAAGTTCATGATGTCCATGATGTGCTTGTGTCGACCTTGAGGTGCTTCTTGTACGGCTTGAGCGTGAAGGAGCTCGTTGTCGCGCAAGGTTGTTGATAGCTTCGGTCATCCGCTCCATGTTCGCATTTATTGCGTTGAAGTTGGCATCATGAGTTTGGAGACGGCGCTCGTAGCGGCCTAAGCCATCACGAACAAGTTGTCGAAGACCGACGAACTCGGATTGGGTGACATAGCCATGATCACCTCGAGCTCCACCATGGATTTCCTCATCCGAGCTTGAGCTTCCGTTTGTACTTCCCCTAAACATCTTGTCAAGAACAAGTGAGATATGTGGTAAGGAAAAACCAAAACAAACTATATCCCAAGTATAATGTGGCTTGAGAGAAGAGTATCCGGTTCTAACACCCAACACACCCACTTATGAGGATAGGAAGGTATGAAGTGGCAAACGAAACAAACAAACCCGCCGACAAGTATATTGTCAAAGGTAGAGAAAATAGACAATGATCAAATTACCAAAGAAACTCCAACCACAAAGTATCAAGAAACACACAAAAGCGAATGATAGGGTTGGGCAACCAAGAGGGCGAGCACTCGAAGATAGACAACCTAACGAAGACTACGTGCTCAAATGTCACCCAACACAAGAAGGACGCTAGCTCAATTGCTTTTTGTGGGCAACGGATTTGCACAAGAGTTAACACTGACACTCACTTTGACGGTCTTAGCTTTGTCGCAACCTACAATAAATGAGACTTGGCACCACTTGATTCTTTTCTTTTCTCTCTCTTATTTTTTTGATTTTCACTTTTTGACGATGATTCCTTCTCTTTTGCTAGTGCCAAGCTCTCTAACGATACACACTCGCCAATACTTGAAGACAAACACTCAACACGTGCAATGCCTCGCAATATCACCGAGCTAGTCCAATAGGTTAAGTTGCGCGAAAGGAAGAAGGGCTCACAACGTAATATGATGGTGGGGGAATGTCGAGTCCTTGGTGGCGTCGTTGCTTGGCGTTGATGATGCGTTGCTGCGGAAGCTTGTCGATGTCGTAGACGTAAGGCACACCAAGAAATGACTCAAACCAAAGAGGAAATGCCAAAAACGAACCGAGGAAAAGAAAAAATTTCAGAAAAATCTGCCCTGGCGGTAGTACCGCTGCCTCTAGCGGTAGTACCGCTTCCTGGCGGTAGTACCGCTCGGTACCGCTGGAGGTACCGCTGCGCACGATCTGCGCGAGTTTGACTCGAAATTGGGCGGAATTGGGCTCCAAAACTTCCTCGAATTCGTGGGAAATCGGCAAAATTGAGGCTAGGGAACGCAAACAAAGGTGGACGGAGTCCTAAAGCAATAGATCCATGGACAAAAACTACCAAAAACGCAACGAATCGACAGATCGGCTAGAATCTAGGCAAGGCTATTTTTATGGAAATTTTCGAATTTCTCAAAAACGAAGAATTTTTTTTGGATTTCGGTGGAAACACAAATCAAATCCGTGTCAACCTAGAGCTCTGATACCATATGATGCGGGTTGGTCCCGATTTTCACGGATTTGTGCGGAGGGAACGATGAACGCGAAGAACACGCAAGAACGAAGACACAAAGAGGGGAAATCAAACACACAAGGGTAAATAGCAAGTAGCAACCCGGCAAGACTCAATTGGTAACAAATCCCCGTGGGCAGCCCCCAATCCTCCTCTCCCAAGCACACCTTACTCTTAGGATTGTTTGTCCAATTGGTCAATCCAACCAACCCAATAGAATCACCCTAGGATGAAAGATTGGCAAGTAGCAAACTACAAGAGGAGCCTTGGTATCCACGCAAGGATCTTCTCCACAAGGGGAGGCCTTGATTCATCTCCACAAGGGGAGGCCTTGAGTCATCTCCATAGGAGGAAAGAGACACTTTGAGAAGAAGGAGCAAGGCTCTACTTTAGTTCCCAAATCATAGTCTAACCCTAGATCTAGATGGGAGGTTCTATTTATAGTCTAGGTGGGATAGGGGTGGATAAGTGAGGAGACACGGGTCCTCAGCCCGAAAGGTTCCCGCCGCAGCGGTAGTACCACTGGAGCCAGCGGTAGTACCGCTGGGCAGGCCTCGCTCTGCTTTCGAAGTCAACTGCAACGGTAGTACCGCCAGGCCCAGCGGTAGTACCGCTGGCCAGCGGTAGTACCGCTACGGTACCGCTGGAGCTGCCGGACGAACGAACAGAGGGCTGATTTTGGCAGTAGCTTCGGCGGTAGTACCGGTGGGGCGGTAGTACCGCCCAGCTTCTTCTGGCTCGGCTGGACTCCAGTGGGGACGCGTCTGGCTCGGTTGGTTCTGGGGTGGTAGTACCGCCGCCTGGGAATTGTTCCCATTCTTCTCTCCTTCTCCTTCGTCTTCTTGACTCGATTCTTGTCCAACTTCTACACTTCCTTGGAGATCTTCAAGAGGGTCATGCCTGAGTATGCACAAGGTATCGGAATGAAGTAGCAAGCCATTCAAAGGAGTATCGAGATCACACATGGATAGGAGCGAATTCACCTTATCATGAAGTGGCTTGACCCTTGCTCTTGTCATTGGTCCACTTGGTGGTGTGTGCCTAGGTTGCACTACATCACATATGTGGATGGTTACTATGCAAATTAAAGGAGGGAACAAGGTCCCTAAAGAAAACCAAACATCTCCAAAATGTGAGAAAGCTATGGGTGCCATCTCATTATCAAGAATGTTATCATTGTTGCAAACAACACATGTGAAAGATAAATTATTCAACATGTTGCATGCATCAATGGGAGAAAATTGCAAGCATTTGTTGCACAGCATGCGGAAAGCGTGATCATTGTTGTCAACAAACATTGGAAAAGAGCAATTGTTCATCATGTTTGAGTTGACAACGGGAAAGAATTGGAAACACTCATAACTAGGCATGTCTATGGAAAAATCATCACAATAGGTAATTCCATATGATAAACATTGGTTTGAGACAACGTATCACATGGGAATAAGAAAGACTCATATGATGGGGCAAGTAAATCATCCATAGCATGCGAGCAATCATAGGTCATCATGTCCACTAGGGGGAACATGGTCACATCAACACCCATACCTTGATAGTCCCGCTCATGTGAAGTAGGTGTTGAAGTAGTAGTCGCTTCTATGTAGCCGACTTGTTCATCATTAAGGAGACATGAGGTGGCATCAACATCCTCCATGTACATTGTCTCCATTTGAGGCATGATTGTGTTGAAAAGGGGCGTCTCATCGTTCATGGAACCTAGCACACAAGGAGCAAACACACTAGAGGTAGAGGGTAAGTTGTTAGAATGCAAAGTGGCCTCACTTGAGCTATCAACTACCTCTCTCAACTCACGTGTGTATCACTCAATCCCTCAAAATAGAAACACTCAAACTCACATATGGTGGGGGCACTCAACTCACTCTCGCTCTCGCTCAAGTGGGCTAAGTGGCTCTCATTCTCACATGGGATTGGTGTTATCTCATCATTGAAGCACATGAGGGTAGGCTCGGTGTCCTCATCTCCACACGCCTCCAAGGTTGAAGGGAAACTCCCATGCTCAACCTTCTCGACCTCATCGCCTCCAAAGATGCATGCCATAGTTTAGCCATCCTCATTCAACGCATCCACCAATGTGATAGCATTGCTCATGCTCGCCTCCGTGGTCGAAGGAGAATCCATTCTCGACCATCTTCTTGTCGCCCTCATCTCCATTTGGGCACTCCCACATCATGTGACCATTGCCATCGCATATTGGACATGAGAATTGGGACATTCTCGTGGACCATGGTCTTGATCTTGGCAATTGTCGCATATGCGTTCTTCCTCATGCCATATGGGAGTCAAGTGTCTCAGCGATCTCTAGGGTGAGGTGGTGGCGAAGAAGTGCGTTCATGGCGTCCACCCTTTGAGCGATGAAGCTCTTGATATTCATTCGTTTGGTACGCTCGAGGTGAGTGTTGACGTTCTTGTCGAGGTTCATGACGTCCATGACGATCGCGTTGTTGTGGTGGTGGTGATGGTAGGCGGTCATGATGTTCCCCATTTGGGCGTTGACGCTCTTGAGGCGCGTTGGCATTGTTCACGCTAGGAGAACGTGGATGTTCCACGTGAAGACGATGTCGTTCATGACCGTCGCGCCTTGGGTTATCTTGAAGATCTTGTTGTGGTTCACCTTGACGAGGACCATGACGCGTATGCCTTGATTGTGACGACCTTGAAGTGCTTCTTGTACGGCTTGAGCGTGAAGGAGCTCGTTGTCGCGCAAGGTTGTTTATGCTTCGGTCATCCGCTCCATCTTCGCATTGATTTCGTTGAAGTTGGCATCATGAGTTTGGAGACGGCGCTCGTAGCGGCCTAAGCCATCACGAAGAAGGTGTCCAATACCAACGAACTCGTCAAGTGTAACATAGCATGATCACCTTGAACTTCACCATGGATCTCCTCATCCGAGCTTGAGCTTCCGTTTGTACTTCCCCTAAACATCTTGTCAAGAAACAAGTGAGATGTGCGGTAAGGAAAAACCAAGACAAACTATATCCCAAGTATAATGTGGATTGAGAGGAGAGTATCTGGTTCTAACACCCAACACACACACATATGGGGATAGGAAGGTATGAAGTGGCAAACGAAACAAGCAAACCCGCCGACAAGTATATTGTCAAAGGTAGAGAAAATCCACAATGATTAAATTACCAAAGAAACTCCAACCACAAATGATGAAGAAACACACACAAAAGCGAATAATGGGGTTGGGCGACCAAAGGGCGAGCACTCAAAGATAGACAACCTAACGAAGACTACGTGCTCAAATGTCACCCAACACAAGAAGGACGCTAGCTCAATTGCTTTTTGTGGGCAACGGATTTGCACAAGAGTTAACACTCACACTCACTTTGACGGTCTTAGCTTTGTCGCAACCTACAATAAATGAGACTTGGCACCACTTGATTCTTTTCTTTTCTCTCTCTTTTTTTTTGATTTTCACTTTTTGACGATGATTCCTTCTCTTTTGCTAGTGCCAAGCTCTCTAACGATACACACTCGCCAATACTTGAAGACAAACACTCAACACGTGCAATGCCTCGCAATATCACCGAGCTAGTCCAATAGGTTAAGTTGCGCGAAAGGAAGAAGGGCTCACAACGGAATATGATGGTGGGGAATGTCGAGTCCTTCGTGGCGTCGTCGCTTGGCTTTGATGATGCGTTGCTGCGGAAGCTTGTCGATGTTGTAGACGTAAAGCACACCAAGAAAGGACTCAAACCAAAGAGGAAATGCCAAAACGAACCGAGGAAAAAGAAAAATTTCTGCAAAAATTGGCCCTGGCGGTAGTACCGCTGGTCCGCCCGGTAGTACCGCTGCGGCGGTAGTACCGCTGCACTGGCGGTAGTACCGCTGCGCACGAATCTGTGCGAGTTTGACTTGAATTTTGGGCAGACGTGGGCTCCAAAAATTCCTCGAATTCATGGGAAATCGGCAAAATTGAGGCTAGGGAACGCAAACAAAGGTGGAGGGGGTCCTAAAGCAACAGATCCATGGACAAAAACTACCAAAAACGCAACGAATCGACAGATCGCTCGAATCAAGGCAAGGCTATTTTTGTTGGAAATTTTTGAATTTCTCAAAACGAAGAAAAATTTGGTGGATTTCGGTGGAAACACAAATCAAATCCGTGTCAACCTAGAGCTCTGATACCATATGATGAGGAATAAGGACCTCTAGGGTGGCCCGATCTTCACGGATTGACGCGGTATGTGGACGAACGCACGCAAGAACACGAGGAACACGAAGAACACCAAGAAGAACGCCCGAACACAAGAACACACACAAGATACAAGAACCGTTTCCCTTACCGGTCGGTCCAACCGGCCCAATAGAATCCACACGAAGGTGGAGATCGGCAAGAAGGGATCTTGGAGGTTGTTTCTCTCACGTCAACCAACCGATCCAATAAAGTCACCCGAGGATGAAAGATTGACAAGTAGTCAAACTACAAGTAGAGGTCTTGAATCCACGAAGGGATCTTCTCCACAAGGGAGGAATCATCCCCACAAGGGGATGGAGGAGACCTTTGAGAAGAAGGAGTCTAGCTCTACTCTAATCTCAAACCAAGTCTATCCCTAGATCTAGTCCAAGGAGTGCTATTTATAGTCCAAGCAACTAGGAGGATGAACGGATAAGGTTGCACAGCAGATCTGGCGGAGAGGTTCCCGCACTGGCGGTAGTACCGCTGGCTTAGCGGTGCTACCGCTGGTGCGGGCTGGCGTCGCGGCTTCCCACGCCCCCGGTACCGACTGGTACCGCTGCGGCGGTAGCTGGGGTACTGGAAGAAGGCCCCGAAGTGCGTTTCGGCAGTAGCAAGGGCTAGCACCGCCGGCGTGATGCGCGCCCATCCCACGTCCCCGGTACCGGTCGTACCGCTGCCGGTGCCGCTGGCGGTACCACCGCGTGGGGTGTGGCCGTGCTGACTGGGCCAGGGGCGGTAGTACCGCTTGACCCAGCGGTAGTACCGCCTCCTGGGTCTTCTTCTTCCTTCTTCTTCCTCATCGTCTTGACGCTTCCTCCTCCTCTTCCATGCGTACGCCTTGGCTGGTCTTGAGGCTTGGACTTCCTCGCATCTTCCCGGATGTTCGTACTTGTCATGTGGTACCTAGCATAGCAACGGGTAGATGTTCAAGTAGTATCCATTCCAAGGGGTACGAAAATGGGATCTTGTAGAGGAAAGAGTTTCACCTTTGAGCTCAGTGATGACTTGTGATATGTTGAGTGCTTGACATGGTGGCGGGCCTAGGTTGGGCTACATCATACCGGCCCTCCTGGCGGTAGTACCGCTGAGCTGATGCTTCGTCTTCTTCATCTTCCTCTTGACTCGTTTCTTGTCCAACTTCTGCACTTGCTTGGTGATCTTCTTGGTATTGTTCCTGAGTATGCACAACATATCTGAATGAAGTAGCAACCCATTCAAAGGAGTGTCGAGATCACATAGATAGGAGTGAATTCACCTTATCATGAGAGCTTTGACTCTTGCTCTTGTCATTGGCCCGCTTGTTGTAGGAGCTGTAGGTGGGCTACATCAACATTGATTCCCGCTTTTGTATGAAACAATGATGTAGTGCACATAGGCACACAACACCAAGTGGCCAAATGACAAGAGCAAGAGTCAAAGCTCTACATGATAAGTGAATTCACTCTATCCATGTGTGATCTCGATACTCCTTTGAATGGCTTGCTACTTCATCCCGATACCTTGTGCATACTCAGGCATGACCCTCTTGAAGATCTCTAAGGAAGTGTGAAAGTTGGACAAGAATCGAGCCAAGAAGACGAAGGATAAGGAGAGAAGAATGGGAACAAGTCCCAGGCGGCGGTACTACCGCCGGTGGCAGCGGGTACTACCGCCCCAGAACCAGCCGAGCCAGAAGAAGCTGGGTACTAACCGCCCCACCGGTACTACCGCCGAAATCAGCCCTCTGTTATTTCGTCGGCAGCGCCAGCGGTACCGTAGCGGTACTACCGCCGGCCAGCGGTACTACCGCTGGGCCTGGCGGTACTACCGCTGGAGTTGACTTCGGAACAGTTCGAGGCCCGCCAGCGGTACTACCGCTGGCTCCAGCGGTACTACCGCTGCGGCGGGAACCTGACGGGTTGAGGACCCTGTCTCCTCACTTATCCTACCTTCCCTACCTAGACTATAAATAGAACCTCCCCATCTAGATCTAGGGTTAGACTATGATTTGAGAACTAAAGTAGAGCCTTGCTCCTTCTTCTCAAAGTGTCTCTTTCCTCCTATGGAGATGAATCAAGGCCTCCACATGTGGAGATGAACCAAGGCCTCCTCTTGAGGAGAAGATCCCTGCGTGGATACCAAGGCTCCGCTTGTAGTTGCGATTACTTGCTAATCTTCCATCTTAGTGGCTAGGTTGGATTGGTTGGATTGACCAATTGGACAAACAATCCTAAGAGTAAGGTGTGCTTGGGAGAGGAGGATTGGGGGCTGCCCTCGGGGATTTGTTACCAATCGAGTCTTGCCGGGTTGCTACTTGCTATTTACCCTTGTGTGTTTGATTTCCCCTCTTTTGTGTTCTTCGTTCTTCGCGTGTTCTTCGTGTTCATCTTCCCTCCGCACAAATCCGTGAAAATCGGGACCTACCCGCATCATATGGTATCAGAGCTCTAGGTTGACACGGATTTGTTTTGTGTTTCCACCAAAATCCACCAAATTTTTCTTCGTTTTTGAGAAATTCGAAAATTTCCACCAAAAATAGCCTTGCCTTGATTCGAGCCGATCTGTCGATTCGTTGCGTTTTTGGTAGTTTTTGTCCATGGATCTGTTGCTTTAGGACCCCCTCCACCTTGTTTGCGTTCCCTAGCCTTAATTTTGCCGATTTCCCACGAATTCGAGGATTTTGGAGCCCAATTCCGCCCAATTTCGAGTCAAAATCGCGCAGATCCGTGCAGCGGTACTCCAGCGGTACGGTACTACCGCCAGCAGGGTACTACCGCGGGGCAGCGGTACTACCGCCAGGGCAGATTTTTCAGAAATTTTTTCTTTTCCTCGGTTCGTTTTGGCATTTCCTCTTTGGTTTGAGTCCTTTCTTGGTGTGCCCTACGTCTACGACATCGACAAGCTTCCGCAGCAACGCATCATCAACGCCAAGCGACGACGCCACCAAGGACTCGACATTCCCCACCATCATAATCCGTTGTGAGCCCTTCTTCCTTTCGCGCAACTTGACCTATTGGACTAGCTCGGTGATATTGCGAGGCATTGCACGTGTTGAGTGTTTGTCTTCAAGTATTGGCGAGTGTGTATCGTTAGAGAGCTTGGCACTAGCAAAAGAGAAGGAATCATCGTCAAAAAGCAAAAATCAAAAAAAAAAAAGAGAAAAGAAAAGAATCAAGTGGTGCCAAGTTCATCTCTTGTAGGTTGCGACAAAGCTAAGACCGCCAAAGTGAGTGTGAGTGTTAACTCTTGTGCAAATCCGTTGCCCACAAAAAGCAATTGAGCTAGCGTCCTTCTTGTGTTGGGTGACATTTGAGCACGTAGTCTTCGTTAGGTTGTCTATCTTCGAGTGCTCGCCCTTTGGTCGCCCAACCCCATTATTCGCTTTTGTGTGTGTTTCTTCATCATTTGTGGTTGGAGTTTCTTTGGTAATTTGATCATTGTGGATTTTCTCTACCTTTGACAATATACTTGTCGGGGGTTTGCTTGTTTCGTTTGCCACTTCATACCTTCCTATCCTCATAAGTGTGTGTGTTGGGTGTTAGAACCGGATACTCTCCTCTCAAGCCACATTATACTTGGGATATAGTTTGTCTTGGTTTTTCTTACCACATCTCACTTGTCTTGAGAAAATGTTTAGGGGAAGTACAAACGGAAGCTCAAGCTCGGATGAGGAAATCCATGGTGGAGTTCGCGGTGATCATGGCTATGTCACACAATCGGAGCTTGTTGGCATGCGACACTTTCTTCGTGACAACCTAGGACGCTACGAGCGCCGTCTTCAAAATCAAGAACACCTTCAACGACCGCATGCATGCTCAAAGCAAATATGGAGCGGTTGACCGAAGCTATCAACAACCTTGCGCGACAACGAGCTCTTCACACTCAAGCCGTACAAGAAGCACCTCAAGGTCGACACAAGCACGTCATGGACGTCATGAACCTCGACAAGAACGTCAACATGATCCAAGGCGCGACGCCCATGAACGACCTCCTCCTACGTTGAACAACCACATGATCTTCACGCGAACAATGCCAATGCGCATCAAGAACAACCTCACCAAAATGATGATCGTCGTGAACGCATACCATCACCACCACCGCAACAACGTGATCGTCATGACCCATTGGCTAATGACAATGGCGTTCCGGGTGCGAATGACTTTGGTGAACAAGGACGTCACCCTCGTCATCCTCCAAGGCCACGTCATCAAAACCATGACAATGCGAACAATGTCGAGCAACCCGTTCCTCAACAAGAGCTACCTCCTCAACATGCGCCTCGTCAAGAGCTTCCTCATGATCGTCACCAACACCAACGTTCCGAGTCAAGTGATAACGAGTCAAGCCAACACAATGGTGATGGACTCAACGAAGGAGACGTGGACGTGCATTCCCACGTGGTGGCCACGTGACGACTATGATGACTTGACCAACGTCCGCTTTGACATACCCAAGTTCTACGGCACAAGTGATCCGGAAGCTTACTTCTCATGGGTACTCAAGGTTGACAAGATCTTCCGTGTGCAACGCTTCTCCGACAACAAGAAGGTTGCCTTAGCCTCGATGGAGTTTGAAGAGTATGCCCTCTTGTGGTGGGAACAACTACAAGATGCTCGCGTCGCTAACCACCAACAACCAATTGACACTTGGGTTGAAATGAAAGAAACAATGTACAAGCGCTTCGTGCCAAGCCATTACACTAGAGACTTATACAAGAAGTTGCAAGAGTTGAAGCAAGGTTTGAAGTCGGTTGACGAGTACTACAAGGAAATGGAAATCTCCATGATGAGAGCCAATGTCAACGAGTACGAAGAGCAATCCATGGCTCGTTTCATGAATGGCCTCAACTATCCATCAAGAAGATCGTGGAGTTCCAACCATATGCCTCTTTGGTAGAGCTAGTACATCAAGCTTCCAAGGCCGAGCGCCACGTGCTTGAAGAGCTCAAATACCTCAAGACAAAGGCATTCTACGCCAACAAGCCTTCTTCGTCAACTCCTACACCTTCACAAGCTCTTCCTCAAGCGAACACTCGAGGTCCTCCAAGAGTCTCTACTTCGACACCTCAAGCGCCTCAACCTTTCAAGAAAGTACCTCCCTCCAAGGCGCCTCAAGGATCTTCGTCCGGCACAAGACTTTGCAATGCTACAAGTGCGGCGGACAAGGGCACAAATCTTTTGAGTGCACCAACAAGAAGGTCATGATCATCAATGACATGGGAGAGTATGAATCTATGAGTGAAGATGAGTACAATGCTTTGAACAAGGTCGCCACAATGCAAAGTGCTCAAGAAGAAGAAAGTGAGATCTATTGTGATGGCGACAACAACCCTTCCTTGGTTGTGGCAAGAGCTCTAACCACCAATGTTCAAGTAGAAGAAGACCAAAGATGCAACTTGTTTCAAACAAGAGCGGGAATCAATGGAAAGTCCATCAAGGTCATCATAGATGGTGGAAGTTGCCACAACCTAGCGAGCAAAGAACTTTGTGATAAGCTCAACTTGAAGTTCAAGAAGCACCCACATCCTTACCATGTGCAATGGTTGAGTGATACCGGAGCCGTCAAGATTCAACACATGGTGCAAGTGTCCTTCAAGATTGGAGCCTATGAAGATACGGTTGATTGTGATGTTGTGCCTATGAACGTTTGTCACTTACTCCTTGGGCGTCCATGGCAATTTGACAAGGGTGCTATGCATGATGGAAGGACAAACTACTATAGCTTCAAGAACAACGACAAGACCTTCGTCCTTCGTCCCATGACACCAAGTCAAGTCATCGCCGACAACGCCAAGACTATTGCAAGGGCACAACAAGATCGTTCGTCTAGTGAGATGAGTGGTGAGCGAGAGACCCACCATAAAGTGAGTGAGAGCCACAAGCCAAATGAGTGTGACACTTCAAAGAGAGTTCCCACAAAACTTACACTATTTGCCACAAAGAGAGATAGGGAGTTGAGAGAGAACCCATCCACCCTCCACTATGTGCTCATATGCAAGGGTGAAGTTTCTATGACTAACACTTTCACAAACCTTCCTCCTTCTTTGTTGTCTCTTTTGAAGGACTTTGAAGATGTCTTCCCTCAAGAAGTGCCACCGGGACTACCTCCTCTACGCGGAATCGAGCACCGCATCGACCTTGTTCCCGGCGCACCGCTACCAAACCGCGCTCCTTACCGCACCAACCCCGAAGAGACAAAGGAGATCGAGCGGCAAATACAAGAACTTCTTGCCATGGGACATCCGCGAGAGCTTGAGTCCGTGTGCCGTGCCCGTCATCTTGGTACCCAAGCACGACAACACTCTTCGCCTTTGCATGGATTGTCGCCCCATCAACGCCATCACCGTTCGGTATCGCCATCCTATCCCTCGACTTGATGATATGCTCGATGAGCTTTGTGGTTCCGCTATATTCTCCAAAATTGATCTTAAAAGTGGATATCACCAAATACGCATGTGTGAAGGTGATGAATGGAAGACCGCATTTAAAACTAAGCTTGGTCTTTATGAGTGGCTCGTCATGCCATTTGGTCTTTCCAATGCACCTTCTACTTTATGCGTCTCATGAATCATGTTTTGCGTCCTTTCATTGGCAAATTTGTTGTGGTATACTTTGACGACATCCTTATTATAGCAAGTCTTTGGAAGAGCACACTTCTCATGTTGCTCAAGTTTTGTTGGTTCTTCGCAATGAAAAGCTTTATGCAAATCTTTCTAAGTGCACTTTTGCCACCAACAAACTTGTTTTCTTGGGTTTTGTTGTTTCTTCGGATGGAGTCGAAGTCGATGAAGCAAATACAAGCAATTCGGACTTGGCCTTTTCCGACATCACTTGAGGAGTTGAGACGTTTTCTTGGTTTTGCCGGATTTTAGCCGTTTCATCAAGGATTTTTCCACAATTGCTTGCCCCCTCCATGAACTTACAAAGAAGAATGTACCTTTCATTTGGGGCAATGCACATGATTTTGCTTTCAATGAGCTCAAACGGTTATTAACCGAAGCACCACTCCTTGCCCTTCCGGATTTCTCTAAGACATTTGAGATTGAATGCGATGCAAGTGGATTGGGCATTGGTGGAGTGCTTATGCAAAATGGTAGACCCATCGCATACCATAGTGAGAAACTAGATGGAGCTCGCTTGAATTACCCCATTTATGACAAAGAGTTATTTGCTTTGGTTCGTGTTTTGGATGTGTGGCAACATTACCTTCGTCCTAAGGAATTTGTCATTCATTCCGACCATGAATCCTTGAAATATTTGAAAAGTCAAACAAATTTGAACAAAAGACATGCTAAGTGGGTTGAGTTCATTGAGTCTTTCACTTTGTAATCAAATACAAGAAAGGTAAAGACAATGTGGTCGCGGATGCTCTATCCCGCAAGGCCAACCTACTTACACGTCTTGACATTAGTGTCTTGGGTTTGGATGAGATTAAAGAGTTGTATGCTACCGATGCTTTCTTTGGAGACATTTTCGCTCAATGTTCGGAGCACAAAGGAATTGGTGATTTCTATTTGCACAAAGGTTTCTTGTTTAAGGCTAACAAACTATGTATACCCGAGTCTTCGCTTCGTTTGGTCCTTTTGAAGGAATCTCATGGAGGACACTCATGGGTCACTTTGGCGCGACAAGACCTACGCCATGCTCTCCACCAACTACTATTGGCCAGAATGAAGCGTGATGTGGAACGCCTAGTTCGACGATGTTCTACATGTCTCAAAGCTAAGTCTACTCTAAACTCTCATGGTTATACACACCTTGCCTATTCCACATCACCCATGGTCCGATATAGCTATGGATTTTGTCTTAGGACTCCCACGCACTAAAACAAACAAGGATTCCATCTTTGTCGTCATTGATCGCTTCTCTAAAATGGCACACTTTATACCTTGCAACAAGAGCGACGATGCTTCACACATTGCTACTTTGTTTTTCAGGGAAATCGTCCGTCTTCATGGAGTGCCCAAGACCATTGTGTCGGATCGTGACACCAAGTTCGTGAGCTATTTTTGGAAGACTTTGATGGCCAAGATGGGAATCAAGCAATATTCTCCACCGCATACCACCCTCAAACCGATGGCCAAACCGAAGTGGTGAACCGAAGCCTATCTACACTCCTTCGTGTGTTGATCAAGCCTAACTTGAAGAATTGGGAAGAGTGCATCCCACACGCCGAGTTCGCCTACAATCGAGCACTACACCGCGCAACAAAGAGAACACCCTTCGAGGTCGTCTATGGCTCCAACCCCTACACCGCGCTCGACATGCTACCACTTCCACTCCGTGAGCAAGTTAACATGGACTTCGACAAGCGAGCCGCTTACATGAAGAAGCTCCATGAGGAAACAAGAACTACTCTCGAGAAGCACAACAAAGACCATGCTACGAAGATGAACAAACACAAGCGCGCCATGATATTTGAAGAAGGAGACCTTGTGTGGCTACACCTTCGCAAAGATCGCTTCCCCGGATGCAAGGAAGTCCAAGCTTCACCCTCGTGGAGATGGACCTTTCAAGGTTATCAAGCGCATCAACGACAATGCCTACAAGATCGACATCTCCAACTCCAAACACTTGGTCCATGACACCTTCAACGTCGCCGACCTATCGCCATACCTTGGAACATCAAGCGATGAGGATGACCAAGAGTCGAGGACGACTCTTTTCCAAGGGGGGGGAGATGATGTAGCCCGACCTACGTCTCCTACAACAAGTGGCCCAATGACAAGAGCAAGATCAAAGCTCTCCATGATAAGGTGAATTCGCTCCTATCTATGTGTGATCTCGACACTCCTTTGAATGGGTTGCTACTTCATTCGGATACGTTGTGCATACTCAGGAACAACTACCAAGAAGATCACCAAGCAAGTGCAGAAGTTGGCCAAGAACGAGTCAAGAGAAGATGAAGAAGACGAAGCATCACACAGCGGTACTACCGCCAGGGCCGGTACTACCGCCAGGACCCAGGCAGCGGCACCAGCGTACTACCGCTGAAGATGAAGACCTGCGGAGTTCCAGGCAGCGGTACTACCGCCGCCAGCGGTACTACCGCCAGCAGCCCACGGTACTACCGCCAGAGGTACCGCTGGAGGTACCGGCACGTCCGAAAACGCCACTGGATACCCCTACGGTACCTCCCGGTACCCGCTTCGTACTACCGCCAGCGAGCGCATTAATCCCAGCGGTACTACCGCTGGCGCAGCGGTACTACCGCTGGACCTGGGAAGATTCGGGCTGAAGCCCATGTAAGGCCCACAACTTACCCCTTCGCCTCGTACTATAAATACTCCTCCTCTGCCTAGGGTTAGGGTTGACTATGATTTGGAACTAAAGTAGAGCCTGCTCCTTCTCAAAGTGTCTCTTTCCTCCATTGGAGATGAATCAAGACCTCCACATGTGGAGATATTCTTGCCGGGTTGCTACTTGCTATTTACCCTTGTGTGTTTGATTTCCCTCTTTGTTTGTCGTTCTTCGTTCTCGTGTTCTTCGTGTTCATCTTCCCTCCGCT